>KZ808113.1:162514-176047 GCA_000696205.2 Oncopeltus fasciatus | reverse complement strand
ATATAATTTTATACTGAAATAAAAAGTATTTAAGAGCCTTTTGAATAAGTTCGTCATAGACATAAAACTTAATGTTTTAAACCGTAAAAGGCAGATATATAACTAAAGAATGCAATTTCGAGTGCTGGAAGTTTACTTTTTTTTTTCTTTGTATAGAAACTAAACTTGTTAAGGGCTTTCTATTGTAAGGTCTTGAATCAAGTAGTTGGAATAAGGTGAGGTTAAACATTCAGTTTGCTCTCTTTTTTGTCCATCTAAGTGAAACTTGGTTGGCCTGCTTAGTTTACGCAGCTAAAATATTTTTATCATTTTTATAATGACAGCCAAGTCTAACTAAAAGGTAAAATGTGTTAGAGGATAATGGAAATATTTATTGACAAGACAAATTCATATTTGAAGAGAGAGACTTAAGATTATTCCACCTAGCTAAGTGGCTTGTCTTCAGTTTCATACTCATCCTTCAATTCTGGACTCATTTCCACCTGCGTACATCTTCGTATGCAAGGTTTCTTCTTCGGACATGCTCTTCTCTTCTTCGGACATGCCATCCTCTTCTTCGGACAGGCCCTCCTCTTCCTCGGACAAGCTTTCTTCTTTTTCATAGGACAAGGCCTTCGTCTTTTCTTACAGCACATACGCTTCTTTATTTTACCTCCGCAGCTACCACACAGTTTGGTTACTCCATCATGCTGAAACCCATTGTTCAACACAAAACGGTATCTGTTACACTTCACTAACCTTCCTGTCTCAAGTCCAAGCTCGACAGCTGAAAGAATACTGTCTTTCAGCTTAGAAGGGCTCCAATCGACTTTTTCTTTGGCATAGCTGTATAAATCGGAAAGTGTCAGACCATTAATCGGATCGACACATTTAATGGCATTAATGAGTACTGGAAGGATTGTGCGACTATTAAGCGCGACTGACTTATCTTCATCTTGCTTCTCCATCTTTTCATTTGTGTAATTTGGTAGAAAATGTACCTTCTCAACGAAAATACATGTTAAGAACCGAATTTAGGTTTTTACCGGCTGAATATATTCGTACATATGACCAGAATACCACTAATTTCTTTCTCCTTCGAAATAGCAAATTGTATTAATATTTTGACACATGACAATTTATACCGTTTTTCGCTATAGATAAATAATTAAAACGTTAATTCATTCGTTAATCAATAGTTTTTGAATGTCTCACTTCATTTCAAGCCTTCATGAAAATGGAGGTAATCTTTTTTACGCACTCCTATTTTTTTTTTTTTTTTTTTGGCGCATGATGACATTTATTTTTCAAGAAAAAGGTTATAATGAAGGAATCATATATGCAGCATATATGTATTTGTGTGTATGCATGTCTGTCTGTGTGTGTGTGTGAAATGAAAAGAAAACACTAGCCTTTATTTTTATTTTTAGTTTTATTTACTTCCCTCCACCCCCCCCCCCCCTTACATTTTTGTATGCACACAGTTTTGAACAGGCAATATTTTTAGCTTCTCCTGAGCAGGATATGTGAAGATCCTTTCCGAAATGTGCGTCGTCATTTTTACATAAAATCCACTAATAGTGTATTAGTAATATTTTCGGCCAATAGATGAAGCTGGAAGTTTTAACTGTCCTTTAATGAAAGGCTTTGAAAAAGAAGACAATTATTTTATTGTAAAATTTTATTACAACTTTCACTTTTATCAAGCTCTTCTGCCCCATTGTTTTCTTCTTGACTTGATTTAGTACTGTCCTTCATAATATTTTCGCGATTTAAGGGTTTTAGTTCCTGAGATTTTGGTTTTTCTTCGTCATATATTTCAAGGTTCGATGAATATTTCCAAACACCAATATCAGCCAATGTAGCCAAAAAAATAAACGCTAAAAAAGTAAAAAAAGAAAAAATTAAATAATAATTAATTAATTTGATATAAAAAAATATAATAATATTAGTTGATACGTTTAAGTTACTTTCAACACATTATGGCCCTGTTTATTATTTTATTAATGGCTGATTCCAAGGGAATCCAATCCTACCTTTTTGATATCGAAAATGATTGTCACTAAAAGTTTTGTTAGTAAGTGGAGTTTGTGTGTGTGTCCTTGACAGCTTTACATAAAACAATTTTCATTTTTACCTAATTTAGCTTGACCCTTTTGAATGCAAAGCAAAAGTCCTGCAAAGTCAAGTGTGGGTATTGTTTTTAATGTAGGGGTCGTAATTCAGTTTAATGTAGTAAAACTAAATTAAGTAAAATTGAATAATGTAATATTGATATTTAGCTGAATCGCAAATTTTTCTTTTGCAGTTTTTCTTTTTTTTTTTTTTTTTTTAGCTGAGCCCTGATGTTTATTACTAACAGGGGTACAATGTGTACCCGTATTTTTTTTGGGGGCATTGAAATTTCACTTTGAGTCTCTCTTCACTCCTCCCTGATGAAGGGCGAGAAGTTTCCCCGAAAATTTTACTCATTGTTATTTATTTTTGTGTGTTTCCTACACTTTTTCATACAGCTGATTATATTTAAAATACACACACACACACTACACACACACGCTACACACACACACACACACACACACACACACACACACACACACACACAAACAAATAAAAGCTTAGGTTTAACAACGCTACTTACCAGATGACGTGAAATTTATGTAATATCTCACTGTTTGCCCATTATATAGCCAACAGTTTCCTTCAATACCACAAATAGTTCCCCATACCAGACAAGCTTTATCTATAACCAAATATATTTTATTAAGAAAAGGAATTTTCAATACTACAATATGTCTAATATATTTTTAAATTTTTTTTATTTTCTTAGATTTAATATAATTTGAGTCAACTGTTCTAATCCCCTTGGAATACTCAAATCGTAACCCCCACATAGAAACTTTAATGCTTTATCTTCCAAGACATGCAAAATCCAAAAAACGAATATAAATAAGAGCTCCACATTATTCAACTTTTGGCCTCACAAAACTACTAGAGCAAAATAAAATTTTAAACAAATAACAGTGTTTATATATATATATATATATGTGTGTGTGTGTGGTTTTTTCTAAAATGGTTTACAGTATACTTAGGGANATATATATATATAAATTTCTAGATAAATTGCAATAAAAATTTGCATGGAAAATAACCTAAAAAATGTCAATAAAAAAAATATAGGTTGCATGCTATTGTACTATCATAAGTGCTTTTTCTTTGTCATGCTTTGCCTGGTCTCATGACCTTAATTAGATTGACATTAACAATTCATTCATTATCATTTTAGATATTATAATGCATGACACATTAAAATGAGACGGATGAGAATTTTTTTTTTTTTTAAATAACTGCTAGTCCTCCCTTTTAATGACATAGGGTCGTGGAAGAAGAGGCTAACTAAAGGTAGTCATTCAATTCTAAACATCCATTGCTCAGGATAATAATTATTTATCAATAAAAGCATGCCCAGAGTGGGATTTGAACCCGCAAAGCTATGATTGCGATACCCGAACGGATCCCGCGTGCTACCCTGTCGACTTGAAAAGTTCAATATTTCATTTGCGTAAAAACGTTCTCAGTTCATGATACTTGTAAGGGAGAAGAAGTCTTCTTTGGTTTTATGCACTTATTATTCTAGTTATAAAAGAGATTCGTTTTTATAAAAAGAAAAAATAAGTAGGAGGCAAAAACTCACCTAATAATGATCCGAACAATATAGGTCCTGGGATGAATGCACACGCAGAAATCATAGCTTCAGTAAAAGCAAGAGAGATAGATTTATCTGCCTCTGACACAGACCTTGAAGCATAAAAAGTAAAATATTGAGACAAAAAGAAAAATATTAGGCATTTAATTCAGTAATATTTTAAAGCCATAGTGCTTAAGATTTTTATTTATTTATTTAATGTTTAATTTAGATATTTAAGTATACCTAAACTGAATGATTGTGTTTCCTGCTCTGCCGGATGCTGAAAAAAATCTCATGACACATAGAATAAACAAGAACATGTTGAACTTTGTCGAGCATTGAAGTGCACAGGGACCTGGTATCAGCGGGACTCCTGGCGAGCAGCTGCAGTTCTCATAAACCTCCAGAGACAAGTATTAATAATAATAAAAACATTTTTTTTTAAATAAGGCCTTTTAGAGGCAGATATAATAAAATATATTGAAAATCCTTACATTTAAGGTTATATTGAGTGAGCCAGTGAGACAACCGGCGTGACACGGTGAGTAAAACAGATATTTGCCGTCTTGGGAGCACAGTGGATTGTACTTGATAGTTGGAGGACAGTCACAGCCTGCATTGCAGCTCTCTTTCATACTCCAACTGCACATTAAATTTAAATTAATAAATAAATAAAATAATAAAGCCATATATACACGATGTATATATATANAGATTCACTTTGTTCATTTTCATCACACTGTTTCTCATTCCTGCTCTTATTATTTATAAATATATATATGTGTGTGTGTGTGTGTGTGTGTGTGTACACACGCATACATATATACCCTTAAATGATTTTGTTTATGGCTCGGTCGAGGCGGTTAGAGGGAGATAAAAAATAAAAATCTTTATATCTTCCTTACTAAAAGCGACATTAAGGAAAAATATTTAGAAGAAGGTAGGCATAAAAAGCAACTTTATAACATGCATATTCTATAATTTTTTTTTTTTTTAATTGTATATTAAGAAAGATATTCAAGAAAGCAATTTCGAGTGTCGGGCTGGTCCTCTTATTTTTAAAATAAGGAAACTAAATTTGGTATTAAGGCTTTTTTATGGTAAAACCTTACATTTTCGTTGAAATCGTATTAGGACAATAGGGATTTTAAATGAAAACCAAAATTTATAACCGTAATATCGTTTTTTTTTGTTTTTTTTTAGGTAGGAAAAGCTTTATAGAACATAGAGAATTCAAAGTAATTTTAAAGCGATATATCGATAACATTTCAAGGAAAAAATTATATCTAGGAAGAAATATATGACTGTAACTTCCATGGGGGGAGCTTTCCCAACTCACCCTTCCTGGCAAGTTAAAACAAAAGCTTATCGCTCATAATTCATAAAATCATTCTCTTCAAATTTCAAATTAAACTTCCTCATTTACTTTTATTTATATCAATTCTACATGGAAACTCCGCTTTAATCATGCAGCTTCTGAATTTTTTTTTTTTGCAGAAATTTCATTGCTTCATTTTATTAAATTAAATTGTTGAAGTTAGTTTTAAGAAAGTACTTAGCGTATTAAAGCTTTGAAGAAGTTTTAAAACGAGAAGAAGTAGATACTTTTCTTATCGGCACTTTCACATAGCTGGGAAATATTGGCCACTTAGCAACTAAGCACAGACTTGACTTCTCCTTCATTCCTTTCTTCAGTTCAGTTGCCTCTCTTGTTTGGCCAATCCCTACCTATTCAATAGAGAAACGAGGTCGAGTTTGAATGATTCTTGAGGGGAAAAAAATTAATTATTTTCAAAGATGATTTTAGTTGGGGTTCGGTCAAGGTAGATCCATTTCAGTCATGGAAATGTGAACTTAGGGACAGGACTTCCTCTCTCATCTTCATGATAGCCCTGAAGATGGCTTACAATGTAAGCCGAAACGTTGGCAGATAATCCTTTATTAAAAAATACATTTTTTCAAATTTGTATTTTTTGGGATCTACCTTGACCGAACCCCAACTAAAATCATCTTAGAATAATATCTACGGTCAACAAACTCTCCTTTTGAATTATTTTCATTGTCTTTGGTATTCGGAGCTCGATGAAGGGGTGATAAAAAAATGTCATACCCTCCGAGGTTTGTGGCCAAGTAAGTGAATAAAGCTCTCATAATGACACACACACTGTCCACACTAGGAGTTTTTTTTTACCGTAGATATTATTATTAGATGATTTTAGTTCGGGTTAGGTCAAGAAAAAAAAAAAAAAAAAAAAGAAAAAAAAAAGCTTTTAAAAAAGTCAGGTGACTCATTCGGTGTGAATGAGAGAGAAAAAAACTACAAACTCTTCCATCAGAGCACGCAACAAAACCGTAAAAGGCCATTCAGATCTAATAAGAATATACTGTATTTTTTAAATTTTCCAAAAACTTGAAGGGTACATATAAGCGGTGCAACATACATTGTACATTAAATGGATGGTAAACGCTCAGTTGATTGGTTTGCTTTTAAAAAGTGGTTAGCGGTGCGCTAACCTACTGAAAACTCATATAAAGGTAGGGGATTTGGAAGTAAAAGTTTTAATAACTGTTATGTAAGAAATAAGCTTTACCTTCTAAAAAAAACACTAAATTACAATCAAAACAATAAACAATTAATAATTCCAGCTATTTTTTATGAGCTAAATGAGAAATACAAAAATAAAATGAGTTTTCCATTCTGATCTGAGCATAGATGAGTCTATGGTGCCTTACTATAGTAACCATTCTCATAAATGTTTATCAGAGGAATAAATCGATCCTTTTCAGTTATAAAATATGGATTTGAGGGGGTGACAGATTTTTTTAAATATAAAATTGAAATTTATATCGAAAAAATTGGAAAAATTTCTTGGCTCACACTTTGTGAGCATAATTTTACTTCAGAAACCTTAATGTCATGCCAGCTTCAAAGATGTAGGAGAAACGGAATTCAGAGCAATTTACTGCTCAAGAAGAAAGGATTCTTGAGACATCAAAAACGTCGTCCACTTCCATTTGTAAAATACTTTTTTTTTTTTTAAATTAATTAAAAGACTAGTAAATTTTTTTTTTTTGGGGGGGGGGGGGGGTTTCTTGTCAAAGTTCAATATTTATTCATTATAGTGAAATATATTTATAATTCGTATTTTTTATTGTATTACTACCCTTACTATTTCGTGCTTAACCCAAATGAGTTCACAGCAATATGATTGAAAACTTGGTTGCTATTGATCAAGGTTACTATAAACCGATGGAAGAAAAATTAATGAAATATGATACCAACGAGGTCTTCGAGACTAATATCCCTCTTATTATGCCAAAATATTTATTATTTATTGTTAATATTCAGAAATTAATTAGTTATTTATAATATAGAAGATGAGCACACTCACATATCACTTTCCCAATGACCAAACAAGTTTTCAGAAGGGCATCCAAGAAAGGCATAAGACGCATGGCCAAATACGTCAATAAATTCGACTATAACATTCCAAAGAGCAAGACTTCTTGGCTTTGGTTTGAATCGTGAGATCACGAAGCCAGATGCTAGTGTGCCAAGTCCTGTACAGACCAGACCCACAGATCCTGCAAGCATAACATCCAAGAATTAAAACGCCATCACTTTTGACCATATTTAGCTGTTCACCGATGATATTCTGTTGACTTCATGTAAATCTACTGAGTATTACTATTCTACTGGCAAAGTATTACGGCCTAATGATGTAGTGCCTTTTAAAAAAATGAGACAAAATGCCTTCTACATTAGAAATAAATCAGCAACCGACTGCATGGTACACCTGGAACTGGACACAGTTAGACTTTCAAAATGAAAAAAATCAAGAGGAGTGAAATTATTCACATTTTACAAGTCTATAAGTCCTAAAATGTTAAGGAAGATATATAATTCATTCATGATGTATTCATGTATAAATCATGCGGTAAATAATTGGTGAGAAACCACTGATGAAAGTTAAACAAGCCATGTCAGTGTTTTCTTAGGAATAGGTTATTTTTCTGTTCTAATGTGGCATTCATTATTCATGTACTTTTATTTTATAGAATTTTTTTATTTTATTATTGTTTGCATATTTAAAACTTAATTACTACACTGTTAAATAACTGAATAAATAATGAGCTACCAGATATAAATAAATATTGTAACAATATATCTATTCATAACAGAATTCATATAGTAATTGTCATTTATTTTTGACTTTTACCATCATGGGTATAAAACATCACACCATCGATATGTATAAAATAATAGGTTCATTTACATTTAAATTTAAACATAATAATATGTAAGGCAGAACATACCTGTGATGAAATTAGCTTCGGATGCAGATTGCTGAAACTGAGTTTCCAAATACTTAGGCATATAGGTCCAGTATCCGCTCATTCCAAACAAATAGAGTGTAGAACTTATGGAATTTAGAAGGAGGACTTTGTTTTTAAAAAGACGTTTGATTGTTTCTTTAAAATCTACAATAAACAATAAAAAAAGGTGTTATTTTTTTAGGCTACTCTTAAAAACAAATATTCTCAAGAATCAAAGTCTTATTTTCATTGATATTTTACAAAGGCCACACTAAGACTTTAAAAACTAATTTTTGTTAATATTTAAAACAAATTCTTATGCAAAACATTATTTTTCAGAGAGTTAATTTTATTAAAATCGTCTTAAATGTTCTGTGTGTTCACTTTTTTAACACTTGTTTACCATATATCACCATTAGGAATCTGCAGCATTGTGTTAAAAAAACAAAAAAAAAATCCTTATGAAATAAAAAATTTATTTCTGTTATGTATAGAAACCCGTATTTACTTTTCTCATAAATGAGTTTGTTGTGTAACCCATGGCTTCTTTTTCATTTATTTTCGTCGAAAATAAACTGCTTTAATGTACTTAAAAAATCAGGGTTGTTACTTTTTCTCAAAGATTGATGTACGTATTACGCTTTAAGATACGCAGAATAAAAATATCGTTTTCAATAAGCCGCATCTCGACTGAATTATGGTTATGAGAAAAATTTATCAGTTAGGTTCTATTAACAATACTAATTTACATCCTAACATAGCAACCCTCTTCCTCTCCTTTGACTGAATTTCACTTCTCTTTATCTAACAATATTATGCATTTAATTGTGACCATACTAACGGTAGAGTGTGACGCTGAACCGTACAGTTTTTGCCAAAATATTGGCGAATCTCACACATCCTCCTTACTTCTTCAGGCTTCATGGGTAAAATGGATTCATAAAACTTGAATATTCGTGTTCTTTCATGACCACTATTATATTAGATCAAAGAAGAGTAAGATAAGGAAACCCGAACAATCTGAGCGATAGTGAAAAGAAGACGAAATGAAATGGCGAAACCGATGAATCGATAGTTTGCATCTCGAACGACCGAATCATCATTTTGACGAGATGAACCGTCATCGTGTAGACGAAGTCCAATATAGCTAACAATAGTCCTTTAAAATAATCGATGACAGTAAGAACATAAATAATTAGCATAACAAATATTATGTAAATGTACAATTTAAGATTTACCTTTAAGAGACGTTTCTGAGTTGTCAATCAATTTCCCAGCTTCAAGTTTTCTTTCATAAGCTCTGGGGAGATGCTTGGGGAATGGCCACATAAATAGTGCCATGATAGCGTTCCCAAGAATAAGTGGAATCCAACCTGTAAAGATCAACAGAGTACAACAGAAAGATTGTGGTACAAGAGAAATGTTAAAGAAAGTTATTATGTACTAATTGGTCCGGCAAGGATCAGATTACTCCGAACACTACCCTGTGAAAGCGGGTGTTCCACAGGGCAGTGTGCTTGGACCTATCCTTTTTATCCTTTATACTGCAGACATCCCTACTCATCCTAATACTCTTTTAGCCCTCTTTGCAGATGACAAAGCGATCCTCTCCTCCCACCCTGATTCCAAAATCGCTTCTGACAATTTACAAAACCACCTTGATGCTATTCAGCAGTGGTGCAGTAAATGGAGAATCAAAATAAATGAGTCCAAATGGGTACAAGTAAATTTTAAATTAAGAAAAGATTCTCCTAATAATGTTACATACAATAACATACCTATACCTCTCTCTGATTTAGTCCGTTATCTAGGGTTCCACCTTGACTCACGACTCAACTGGAATGAACATACTAAAATCAAACGACAAAAACTCAACAGACGCCACGGACTCTTATACAGCCTTATCAATAGGCGCCCACAGCTCTCATTAGAAAATAAACTGACCATCTACAAGACCATAATACGACCAATCTGGACCTACGGTGCAGAACTGTGGGGTGCCGCTAAGCCTTCCAATATCCAACGAATACAATTCTTTTATTTATTTTAAGTCATCAAATTACAAGATGTTATATAACAGAATGTAATAAATAAAGATTTATTTAAAAAAAAAAAAAATTATGTACTAATTCAGAAATTCAGATGTAGAGTTTTTTTTTTCAATTTATAACTAGTTAACTATTGAGTTTCAAGTGTTTTTGTTGTCGCTTTTATTGCCAATCAATATTTTCAGAAATAACTGTTGTCTTCTTGAAAAATTCTAATCAATAAAAATTGTATATCCTATCATAAATAGTACAATATTTATCTCTCTATCATGCTTTTTTATCTTCAACAGCCCAACAAGGAAAATATATAAGACTGCACTTGAGCTTACACTTGAAGGCAATGGTTCTGATAATATCAAATCATGATGTTGAATATTTTTCAGATAATTCCCATAAGAAAAAAAAAGAAAAGGATCTGTCATAGCTTTATTTTTCTAAATAAAAGATAGTACGGATATGAAATTATTTAATCAAAAATAAATATCTTGAAGTGTTCATTTTTTTAATTATTAAGCTTCTACAATTCATCAAAACATGAAAGCTTAAGGTCGCTATAGCAAAAAATGTCCATATATTGTCATAAATAGATAAAACATTCTATATTTACCAAGCCACCAGGCACCAATCCATCTTGGGTCATCTTGGCTAATTCCAGGATCAACTGAAGGATCATTGTACAGAGAGAGCACATATGAGCCAAGGATAAACCCTAATGTTGGTCCACACATCCTCATAAGCGTTACTGTAGCTGAACATAATCAAAAGAAAAAAATGTATTATTTTTTTTATTTCGTCCTTTTGAAAATGTTTTCCAATATATCTTAAATCAATTTAGTTTTGTTTAGTTCATTAAAATGAATGAATTTTCAAAATTAGCACGCAAATTAAAAATTAAAAAAAATCATACGATTCGGAGGATACCAATCTGGATAAATCTATTTGCACATTGTATGCAACTGGATGAAATTGTAATTCGCCAATGAGTATTATTTTACTCAAATCCTAATTTTAAAATTTCGAATTTCTTGCTAGTAGATTATGAAATGAAAAAAAATTAATTCGATTTTTTTCTTTTAGTTGGAATACATAAGACTCTTGAATTATTTAACTGGCAATAAATGAAGGAAAATTAAAGTAAAAAAAAAAATTTAAAAAATGCTAATAACTAATTAATTCCATTAGTGAGAAGCCAATTTTAAACTATTGAAAAATTACCAATATTTGAGTAAACTAATAGGCAAATGGATTAAAAATACCATACACAATAGCCAAGGCATCTTGTTCTTCCTGGAGTTATCATCCATGTAAGCAATACCGAGGGTGAAATATGCACAGCCTCCGATACCCATGATCAAGTTTCCTATGAATAGAATAATGGAGGAGAGCCTGCTCTCTTCGCCTTCTGTACAAATGTCACTGGAGGGTGGGCCCACATCACATTGACCTGTCTTATTTTCTGTAAAAGAAAAATTTAAAACTGCCCTTAATATTATAACATAAATACAATTTCCTTTTCTGAAATACCCAACATAAAAAATATATTTAAAAATAATATTAACTTATTCAAAAAAAAAAAAAAAAGAGTTGAATACAGACCGTGACAGTGAACGTACGTATTCGGCCAGAAGATGGACAATGTCCGAAAGCGCTCGCCAACAGAAGATGGTTTGCAGAAACCAAGGAAGACGGAGAATAGAAGGTATGAGAGTTCTATATTCATCGGTGGTAGAAATAACCCTTTAGATCATTTATTCAAAATAGTTTTCCGCTTCTAGACAATTTATATATAAAATAGTCACGTAGCCATGAAACATTTTCCCATATTTATTGATTTCGCTAAAATGGACTAAATGGATAAACGACTAATTAGATTTTATAAACTTTAAAGGACTAGATAATTTTAATCAGATTCACATTTGTAACGTGACTGGATTTTTGATGAATTTCAACAGATATCAAAAAAGCCGATCACCAATCCTTCACTGGAGAAGCTAAAAAATTATCTGTCCGAAATTCTTGATGATCAATTTTTCTATCTATTTTTCTTTGTCTGTACTCACTCTAGTATCCGATATTTTAAAAAAATATTGAAACAAACTTGGATTTTACGCTTCGTTTTTGAACCGCTCAAACCATTAAATCAGTTTTCCAATGGCTGTTATTGGTTAAAAAAAGAGAGAGAGAGAGAGAGAGAGAGAGAGAGAGAGAGAGAGAGAGAGAGAAGAGGTTTAAGAGACGAAGACCAAAATTTAAAATCTTAATGTATATCTTTTTTATTATTAGCGTCAAGGAAAAAAAAAGTCTAAAACAGAGTTTTATCTATTTTTTTTTTTTTTAAATCCTAATAATGGAAGACATTTAAGATTATAATTTCGAGTATAGGGAATTGAATTTTTAAAATTTTAAATAAAAATCAAATTTGGTATTTAGACTTCCATTCCAAACATAAATTTAAATTAAATAATTCATTTTTGGTTTATATCTAAAGAGGTGGAGGCAGGAGGTTTACAGGAACACAAAAATTGATATTCCTATTACCATCGTAGTTATTTCAGTTATGGAATGAATATAGAACATGATAGGAGTATATAAGGTGTAATTATGTGCTATAACAATATTATAAAGGAAGATATGTACAATGTAACTACATCGACTAAGCGCCTCCCCCTCCCCAACCTTCCTTCCCGATCAGCCAAGAGCAAACCTAAACGGATATACTTTTTACGCTCATCGTCCCCTCTGACTTGAAAGATAAATTTCGTCATTTACTCTCATTTATGTGAGTCTTTAATAAAGCATGAGAAATCTGCTTAGATTACGTAGCTACTGCGTGAAGGAGTTTTCTGTTAGCACTTCTCTCACTTGCCCAAGATCAGCCACTAGCGACTCATCAGCCTACACAACTCTCATCACATCATTTGTTTACGCGTTGGTACAAGTTGATACAGCTGAAAGTGCTTGAAAATGACTGTTTTAGTCCAAAGGACTTGGGCTGAAGCACTGGATTGAACGCTAGTTATTTCTGTGAACGCTCTTATTTCCAGGATTTTACTTGGTACTTCCTCGGGGCTTATCCACGAAATCTCCCTGCCCAATCTAAGCCTACCAGCTTAATAAAAGTTACCTCCTCTATTTTTTCGAACAACTGATAAAACCTGTCCTTTGGCCTCCTACAGCCATTTTAATACCTGACCAGCCTATACATCCTCCGCAATGTTTATATCTTGAATTTAGTGATCATTTCTTTCCTCGCTTGTTATGGGACATGCGTGGGAAGCATAGGTTAGGACAGGTCATATTAAAGTTCCACAGAGGTGGACTTCTAAACTGTTCTAACTTGTTCTAACTGTTTCAAAATTACAAATTAGCCTCGGTTAACATATACTATATATATATATATATATATAGCTACCAAGAACAGGTGGGATAGAGAGTGCAGTGCACACACAAGTATATCTCTAGTATAAATATACAAGTATAAATATAACTCTATTGTATCTC
>KZ808113.1:140377-157812 GCA_000696205.2 Oncopeltus fasciatus | reverse complement strand
ATATATATATATATATACTATACTATGATCCTATTTATTTTCTGAGATCTGACTTCCTCCTTGGGTGCAGCAGCTCTGTGAAGGTTTGAGAAAGCAGCAGTAAACGCCACATAGAATCATGCAACGCCAAGGTCATTACCCATAGCCGAGCAATTGAATTGATCTGTTGCTATTCTGCCATTATTCTGGATGCCCGAATGTCTAGAGGATGGTTCCGTCACCAAGTGTAATAACGATAAAGGTAGAAGTACCTATCAGTACCTTTTACAACACCAAGTAAGAAGGTGGCATTCCTAGGTATGCCTTTACCATAGTCTTTTACTTACTTGAACAAAATCATCATGATTTCCTCTGCTTGAACCAGGTAATAAATAAAGGGACTTATCCAGCTTCTTCCCTCCATATTTGAGCAGTTAACAGGCAAACCACCCTCTCCTAGAGACTCATAGTTTTAATTTTCTGCATTGTATCAAAACTAACTTCCTGCAAATCTGGAGGATGAATAAATCTTTCATCTTCTTCTCCTCAAGACTCAGTAACCCGTTCACTCGGGGGACCGCTTAAGTGTTTAACTACGTTGTAAGCCTCTTTTAGAGTCTCGTTCTCCCACAACTCTGATTCTGAGGAAAACGTGATAGATGTAGTTCACTTATGATCGAAAGGTGGCAATGGCTCCTTGAGCAGTATGCGTTTTCCTGGCCAATTTTTGCATTGACGTACAGAACTAAGACTCTTACACTACTAGGACTTATACATATAAGTATAAGTCCTAGTAGTGTAAAAATTTATGACACTCCACGTGTATTTATCGCAGGCTTCTTCCATGAAAGGCATCACAAAACACCCATCCTTATCTTTTTCACTTTCCGTTGAAGAAAACTTCTATAATTCGTAGAACTTATATTAATTTATTTATATTGTTAAATCCAATTTGCCCTTTCACAATCAAACTCTCGGGTGCAGCTAACAAACAGAACATCATAGAGGATCAATCAATTGAATAACTGCATGAGATCACTTTGAATTTTGTGATGTTACGCAACTGGTCTTAAATCCGGCATTTCATAATACCAAGAAGGAAAATTATGTTGGTACATTGGTTATGAAAATCCCTCAACATGCCCACAAACAAATTAACAACATGCATAACAATTATAATTTAATAAATTTTAATAGGTTATAAAGTTGAATATAAAATATTTCATCTTACCTTTGAATGGAAAATCAATACTTCCAGGACCATAAATGTAATGAGGAAGGATCCATAGACAGGATGCCAATGCCATTATAAGTGTCCCAGATGCCACCCATTGAGGTTTATGTCCTTTGCCCCCGATGTATGCTGGAATTATAAGAGACAGAAGAGAGCCCACGTCCCAGCTGGACATTATTATACCTGGCTCAAAATGATTCACAATCAGAAACCAAAATTAAACTCAGTAAATGCTCATGTATATTCTATAATATAGTACTGCAAACAACTAATATCTCTTCTTGATATTGTTAAATCTTAAATACTTGAATTCAAACAGGAATTTAGTAGACTCATGTTTCCAAAATGTTGAGCGAATTTTGAAAGTAAGGCTGAAGATTCGAATATAATGAATATTAATGCTGACGTACCCATGACGGTTTCAATGATGCATTCAGTAAATACTTACTTTACACAAAAACTAAATAATTATAAAATCAACTTAGTGAAACCAAAGAATATTTAAGATAAATTTTGGGAACGACCAGGTCTATTCGTTATTAAATGGGATAAAATCAGTCTGACCCACCATCAAACGGTTCACAATCCAGACAGGTGTTTCTGTTTCTATTGTGCCAAGGGTCGTGGATAAACTCATCCTTGGTGTTTCAATGTGTTTCCCAACCTAGGCCTCTATGGTCTTTAGCAGGCCTGGTTTGATTTTTATGAGAGTTATTGTACTTATAAGAACTTACTGTACCTGATGTTCTACTGGGAATCTTGAATCTCTTTTCTATAGTTGTGACGATGGCGACCATGTACGTCCCAAGAGCAAATTGAATTGCTCCCATAATTCCATAAATTGCTACGTAAACTTTAATGCTCGCAAATTTTTGCCATATTCCACCCTTCCAGAAAAAGAAGCCACATTGTGTATCTGAAAATTTTAAAAGGAAAGCTTTACTAAAGAAAATGTGGTTCATTATAAGAAAAGCAAGATTTTTCTTATAATCTTTAAAAATGAATTTTTAATTAAATAATAATTTTTCAGCAAAGTAAACGAGCAAAGTAAACCCAATAGCTTCAATATGCCCAAGCTATTGGCTATTTAAATAAAATTTATTACGTATAGATATTTTATTTTTTCATTACAATAGTTAATTATTAACAAAAATAAACTTTTTTGTTTTTTAATTGATATCTTTACCTCAGTCAAAAACAAAGAAGATTATAACTGATCCCTAGAATATAGAGATTAATATTAGTGATATAAATTCGTATATCTCCATTAACATAAAGGTGTATTTTTTAAAATGTTAAAGAAATATATAATACGAAAGGTCACATGGGATAAGCTAGCATTATTAGAAAATTTTCAGGGATCTCAAATCAGAGAAAATTTTAAAATAAGCGATAAAATGAACAATTGTGAGTTAGTTTTTAGCGTTTTCTTACTGGATTCGGAATAAGTAGATTTAAAACGCCTTCTAAACCCCGTTTGTGATGTATATTAACTCTCTTAACACACAAGCATACCCACACACATACATACGTATACACACACACGCACACACGCACGCACGTGTATATATATATATATATATATATATTCACAACGTACCATCATTGTCAGGGTTTGTTGAATCCTGAGGCATTGTGACATACGTTCAGCAAGCAACTGCAACTAGGGAATTCTGAAGCTGATAATCTTTTGAATTTTTATCTTCCACAAATTTGTATAAGACAACAAATAGTGCGACCATTCTGTTTAGCCGGCAGAACAATAATTTATAGGACATCTGAAATAATAAAAAATTATTATTATAGTTGTAATAGTAATAGTATTCTCAATAGACCCAATGAACATCTCAGAAGAATCCTGAAAAGTCTACTAAATATTATAATTAAATATTTATTCAATAAAAAAATAAATAGCCTTCAGGACAATTACCTCTAGGCACACATTGTTTAGTTCCTCTTATCAGAGACAGAAAGCACTAGACTTGTTAAATAAGATAGTAAGGACACGTAAAATAATTTCATATTGTTTTCAATCCTTCATCACAAAACACTTTTAGTAGTAAAAGAATTCACCTTAAAATAACCCTATTTCTTAGAGTAAGCAAAATGATAATTTTAAGTTAGTTTTAGTAATATTTATAATACAATTGTAGATGTCGCATCATTATATGGGAAATCTGTCAAAAATAAGAGGCCCTCACAACATTCGAATTGCAATTTTAAATATCTTTCCATTAAGAATAGCATATTAATGATATTTATTTTTTTTTAGAGAACATAAATGTTATAAAATTGCTATATACAACTATTATGTTCTATAACGTTTTTAACACAAATAATAACGAAGATATTATGTCTTTCCAGGTATCTTCGTCTCCATTTTAATCCCCCATTCCTAGCAACTGATTTCGCCATTAAAAAACTCACCAAACAAACTCTTTACTAAAAGAAGATTAAATATCTAACTGGGTTTCGTTATTTTAAAAAATTTGGATGTTAGCGCACGTGCAGACAAATTTTGAACCAACAATATGAGTATATAAATTTTAACGGACCATGTTTACATCTTCTCCAATGTAAGATCGATAAAGATCTGTAGAAATTTTTCAGAAGTCGCGTAATTGGCCAACGTGAATAACTTCATTTCCCCACGGGAAATAAGCTTATAGGTACAAATCTTAAAATAAATTAATCAATAATTGAGCATATTTGTTAATAACCGATTTTTTTTATTTATTGCTATACCTCAGCAGCTGTGATGACAGCTATGACGATGGGGGGGGGGGGGGGTCAAGTGAGGACAACACTGGCAAATGGTTTATTTCCGGGTGTTGAGCATATTCCCCGGGCCGTCATTGTCAAAGGCGATACGTGGGAGTCAGTTTGACCAAAAATAAACAAAGAGAAAGAGAAACTCACCGACTGAAGAAGACGACTCTTCAGGAATGTATTTAACTTTAAGTACAGATAGGACGGCGAACGGGGGGAGAGGAGTCAAGACGCTAGAGCAACTAGACGCAAGGTTGGACGGCTGAAATTGAGGGGAATTAGGAAACTCGTCATCAGCAGATTTCTCTCAACAAATCAAACATTCATTTGGATAAACATCATGGGACTTCTGGAAGAAAAAAATTGAACTTCTACAACGATCATACAAAGGAAAAACAAATGATTCAAACTTTTACACACACACACACACACACACACACACACACATATATATATATGGTCGTAGGTTGGTTTGCCGTCGAGTACTATGCNTGAGTGACCTTATGAGAATATATATATATACACAAGTCTGTGTTCCTAAAAATGTTCCTAAATTTTTATAATGATAAGACCAAATTCGGCAAACTGTTGAATGAGTTACTCTCAAAAATCGAACAAAGATACTCTAGGGAGACAGGTTAATATAACAGTTAGGGAGAAAGGGTGCTTTAGAGAGAGGTCAGAATTTAAAATCTTACAATCAACGTTATAATTAATATTACGAATAAATGTAAATAACTAAATATATGTAAAATATGATTTTGTAAATTTTATAATCTCTAAATTTAAAAAACAAACAATGAATATTAAAAAATAAATTTACGAATGTAATTTAAAATGTTGAACGAGACCTTTTATTTTTAAAATATAGAAACAGAATTTAGTGATTTCGTTGAAATTCTTGAAGGAATTTATTTTTTTAGTTGAAATTAAATGAAAAAAAAGGTGGTTAAGGGCGAGATTAAAATTCACAATCGTAATTTCTTCGTTGATATTTGGGTAAGAACAAGTTAAAAAAATATAATATGTGAAAAAATACATTTTTCTAACTTTCATATTCTATAAACTAATTACGAAAAAACTAAGAGGGAATTTATGAATCTAAGAATGAAGGTAGAGCGCTTCCCCCACTCTTCCTACTTGGCCAGTCTAGAGCTAACTGATGATACTCTATAGGTTCATTGTTCTCTCGGGTATTTAAATTAAAATTAGTTTTTTCATCTTACTTATATCCATCATTAATGGCGCGTGGGAAATTTGCATAGAATATGCAGCTCCAGCCTTGACGGATTTTTTTTATTTTCCCAAAATGCTTAAACCCTGCAGTCTTTTCTTTTAATATTTAGCAAAAAAAAAAAAAAAAAAAGGATTTACATTCAAAATATATTTATAATAATAAATAAACATGTGTAGCTCAAATATTTACATTAAATTTTTACTAAGGGAAATAACTAAGTAGGTAGTTTAGTTATAAAATTGTACCTTATACTATTAATTATAAACACAGAATTTATTCCTTTCCTTGTACTGTATTTGGGGTAGGATATCTTACAAGAGAAAAATCCCTGAAAAAGACTGAAAGTTAAAATATTCCCAGCATCCCCTGATGAGTTTAAGTTCTATTTCTCATCCTTCGCATATTGCTCTTCGACGATCAAATCGGATCGAGTGTTGAGGCGCTGTACATTAATCGAACAAGCAACAAACAAAAACATCGCCAAAGTAATCAGCCCAAGAAGGTTATCAAATGTCAAAAACTATATAGATACATTTGGCCTAAGAGTGCCATGCTAACTTAAACAAATTGATGAATGAAAATAAAAAAAGTTAGGCGCATTATTTTCGAGTATAATTTCTATACTAATAAGGGTGGTTCAAGTGAGAAGCTTCTCAGCTACCAATGAAAAAATTGAAACCAAACAGGTGAGAGATAGATGTCTACCTCTCAGCGGGCAAGGCAATTTTAACTACAACATAAAATAATAATAAAATGGGCTCACGACGTTCATTATAAGTTAAACACTGTCAGTAATACAACAAAAACATGTTTATACCATTACGAGCTCAAAGGAATTGTTGCTTCGGCTCTATGCAGGAAGAATATGCATCTACTACAAGACATAGGCCAAAGGAATCGATAACACTGAACAACAAAGTTTTTGTTTCGGGGTTGAAAGTAGCTGAATTTAATGTATTTCCACGTGTTAAAACCGAAAATGACCATAAAAATTATATATTAGCTCTTGTTTTCAAGATATAGTATCATTCTATTATATATATATATTGAGTTTTCAACAAATGAAATATTTCATCACCAACAGTTGGTACACATGTTTGTTTACATAACACCCCTCTCATCAGCTGTTCATAAGTAGTAAACATAACCTTTGCGAGTTTGTCAATTGTATGCACGTGGTTGCTATTGAAATTATCGTGTGAAGTTGATTTTTAAGTTAATTTAAGTGCTGATCTGAAATGCCTCGAAAGTGTGTGAATTCTGTCGATAGCTTTTGCTATATATGTGGTGAAATAACATTTAAGGCTCAGAAACGTAAAATGTCACCTATCATTAAGACTGCCTATGAACATTATTTTGGTGTAAAAGTTGGGGACCAAGATAAATCATGTGCTCCTCATATATGTTGTAATTCTTGTTCCGTCATATTGCGAGAGTGGCTGAAAAATAACAAGCGGGCAATGGCTTTTGCAGTACCTATGGTTTGGCGTGAGCCTACCAATCATACAGACGACTGTTATTTCTGCTTAACTCCTCCCATTAAGCAAGGTTTATCTATGAAGAAAAGAGGAACGGTGAAATACCCTAATCTCCCATCAGCTCTTTGGCCTGTACCACACTCAGACAATTTGCCAGTCCCTTCTCCACCCCAAAACTATGAAATTTTAGAGGAAAGTGATGAAGTCTGTTTACAAGAAGCAACCCATCCTTCTACATCCTATGACCCTGATTTTGATGTAAGCGATAGGTCTAGTGATCCGCACAGAATTAGTCAAGCAGAGTTGAGTGACCTTATGAGAGATCTTGGCTTGTCTAAGGAAAAGGCTGAGCTGTTAGGGTCAAGACTACAACAGTGGAATCTTCTAAAACATGATGTGAAAATATCTCAGTACAGACAGCGTCAAAAAGATTCTCCAGAAGTGTTTTATAAAAGACAAGCTAAACGACAGCGATCTTACAATACATCGGATTGACTTAATTGAAATTTGGTGGTACAAACCTCTTTTATTTGTCAAAACACTAAGAATAATGTTTTTTTTAATCAATTTTGTACTTAAAATATTCTAAAAGAAACATACAATGTACTTTCACTTTTCACGTATAGTATAACTACTCTTTAAGATTAAGTGCTGTATATCTCAAAAACCAGAGCTAATAAAAATTTTTCAATTTTATTTTCGTTTTTATCACCCCAAAATTAGTAGAAATAGACTAATTTAGTGTAGGAAACATTCAAAAAATATTTTTTTGTTGTGCAGTGTATTTTAATGACTTCTGATACAAAATGCGAAATGTGTATATCTGATAAACAAGCTCTCTAAGAAGAGTAAGCTTCGAGCAAAGAAGCTCTGTAGCTTGTACTTAATATAAGAATATATTAATAATTTCTCAATAATAAAATCATTCTCAAAGCTACAGGTATCCCGCACCTGACAAAAGTTTCATATAAGCCTCAACAAAATGGTGCGGCGGAACGTGCAAACAGAATAATTTTCAAAAAGGCTCTTTGTTTAATTCAGGAAGTCTCTCTAAGACATACTGGGCAGAAGCTGCATCTAGGCTGAGTATTTAAACAACAGAAGCTCATTAAAACCTCTCAGTGACATGACGCCTTATGAAGCCTGGTTTAGGAAGAATCCTAATTCCACTTAAGTAAGAAAGATGTACTTCTTTTGAACTGAGTAATTATAAGCCTGACTTGAACTACATATAATCATTTCAAATGAAAATTCAGTTCCTCCCTTTGAATAAGAGAAATTCACTCCTTAAATCAGATATCTTCCCCAGGATGAGGAACTCTAAAATAAATTTGTTGGGTTTTATAATCGTAATGTTTTATTTCAGTTAAGAAAAAATGTATAGAATAAAATAGTTGTAAAATGTAATTTTCTAATGAAGAGAGATATTATCAGGAATTCGATCTTGAAGAATTAAAAACTAATTTGTAACCAAAAAAGTTTTCCCAATTTTTTTAGTGCAAGGGAACAGAATAAAAAATCTAATTATCCCAGCCAGGACCTGTTTTTCTAAATGTCTGTTCCCTTGCACTAAAAATTGTTAAAATTTACGTGGGATTAAATACCACAAAAAAATAATATTTACAAAAAAGTTTTATTTTAGTCAATGTTTCGGGCCAAATTTCAGGCCTTCATCAGGGTGAATATGAAAAAGAAACATACAAAAATAATATAGAAACATGTCTATATGTCATAATCTAATAAAGAATAAATAAATGAAAATATAAAACTGTGTGTAATCGACTATATAAAATGGATAATGTACATATTGCAAAGAGAATAGGGTCATCATCAAATAGGGTGATGGGGAAAGGGAGAAAGAGACAGACAAGACGTGCTAAACAGTGTCTACATCATAACTGATCTTTTTTTATTTGACCGTTGTAGAAGGAACAGGAAACGGACGTAGGAGGGGGTACAGATAGGAGGGATTAAATGGCTTGAAGTTCGTGGAACTATCTCTGTAGGGAAGTAGGAGGAGAAAAAATGCTATGAAGAGATCTTACAGTGACTTTTGTTTTAAGATGTGATAAGGATGGGAGGAGTTAAAATCTAAGAGGAGTCTGGAGTATGCAGGTTTAGTGTACCAGTCAGTAAGTATAGAGCAGTCTTGGTTTCTGATTAGGAGTAAGTCAAGAAATGGGAGTCGATTATTAAATTCTTGTTCTATTGTAAATTTTAAGTAGGGATGGTAAGAGTTAAATTAATTGAGGATTTCTGGTACTTTGTCTGGATTGACTATTAGAGATCGTCTACATATTTTCTTACAAAAAAGATTTCATTTGGGAAAGAAGGGAGGACTGTGTCAATTAAGTCATACTTAGACAGATAGCTATGTCTGGGGTGAGAAATTACCCATGGCCAGTCCCAATATCTGTTTGTAGAATTTGTTTTGGAAGAGTAGGTAACCAGAATTGCAGCATAGTGAGAGAGTCTTAAGGTAAGAATCGAGTGGTAAAGTTGTGTGTGGTTCAATTACTTGCCAGTTGTTTTTGACTATAATGAGGGCTTTGTCAATGGGAAAATTCCCGAAGAAGCAACATCAAGGGATGTAAGGATAAAGTTGTTAGGAATTTTGAAAGATTTTATTAACTGTTTAAGGAAAAGGGAATTTTTTATATCATAAGAGTTATTATGGCTGAGCACTTGCAGGGAAGGGAGCAGGAATTTACTGAGTTTAAAGGACGGGGAATTAATGTTGGATATGATAGGGCGGAGAGGGTTGTTTGGTTTGTGTATTTTGGGAAGTCTATCTGGAGGCTTGAGAATTGTAGGAAGTGAGGCTTATAAATGTTTTTCTGTCAATATCTTATAAATTAAATTTTCTCTTTTACTTTTATTTATAAAATATATTATGGAGCATGGGAAATATGCTCAGATTATGCAGCTCGTGCATGACAGACTTTTTCATAAATAATCAAAAATTTTTGTGTTTCTATATACTCTCCTGAATAAGATTCAGCTCTAGGGACTGGTCTGCAAAGCTGTCCCTCCTCTCTCCAGTTCTCTTTGCTTGGTTGAGGTGTTAGGAAAAGCTTGTCCCCTCTCACTGCACATTTCAAATATATATTTACTAATGTTTTGTAAATTTTGCTCTTTAGATCTTTGAGAAACTTAACAAAACTGGCCTCTTTTGCTTAAACTAGGCTTGTGCTAAGTTGAATAGTAA
Organism: Oncopeltus fasciatus; assembly: GCA_000696205.2. NCBI lineage: Eukaryota > Metazoa > Arthropoda > Insecta > Hemiptera > Lygaeidae > Oncopeltus > Oncopeltus fasciatus. The sequence goes on along the minus strand of KZ808113.1, from coordinate 147,907 downwards.
ACTTCGCTTGGCACCAAGCGAACATACCTTATTTTCTTATCTGTATTTACCTGGAATCAGAGATAAGTAGAAAAATTGCAAGGTACAAAAAGACAATAACTACTAACAATTATTAGTAACTAGAACTGAGTAGAAGACTGAGCTCTTAGACATGGTGATGGTTGCAGTGCCGTATGTGTGTAGGCATGTTCTCCCTGCTTACCTCTATATTATCTTAATATGGGAGTGCAGTAAGTTGGTTGATTCTGTTTTTTTAACAAAATATCTTTTAATTAAGTTAAAAGAATAATTGCGTCCAAATAATCTAATATGTTTAGTTTAAGTAGAGGATTTTCTAGCATAAAAACATAATATATTAAATAAAAATTCATAAAACAACCAAAACATATGTTTCAGCAATAAAAATGCCAGAGTATAGGTAAACTGGAACATTAGTATAAGATTTTCAAATAAAACAAAATTATTTTAAAATTAACTTTTATTTCAACTTTCAATGTTGCTGCATAAGTCTTTGATTTCTGCTTAATTATTTTCATCTTGCCCTGGTATCACACAATTCATCCCACTTCTTTCGTGATTTAAGGGTCTTAGCTCAAGAGAATTTGGTTCTACTTCGTCATAGAGTTGAAGGTTTGATGAATATTTCCAAACACCAATATCAGCTATTGTAGCCAACAAAATAAAAACTAAAAATTCAACAAAGATAATTAGAGCATTACATAATATTAATTGGAGTACAAAAAAAACCTTCACCTAAACCCTTAATAAGTGGCATCTTGTTTATTATTTAAATCTAAATTTCATTCTAGGTCTAACTTAATTAGAGATAAATTTTGATTGCTTCTTTTTATAGCTCCTGCTTCATTTCAAAAAAGATGTATTCACTTGGCTGGTATTATTAAAGAAAATTATTTTATCACAGATTTTGACTACCCATAACCATTATGACACTCAATAACATTCCAGGCTTCGAAAAGAAATGAAATGTTTCTTGAATTGCTAATTGAAATGGACATAATTATGACACAAGAAAGATAAGTATGAACAATTAACTTCAGAGAAATTTTTTTTTAGCAAGCCAAGCAAATTTGTCAACTAAATAAAAACAAATTTTTAATTTGAAACAATAATTATATACAACTCTTTTAAGCTTAGGTTTGACAGGACTACTTACAAGATGATGTGAAATTTATATAATATCTCACTGTTTGCCCATTATACAGCCAGCAGTTTCCTTCATTACCACAAATAGTTCCCCATACCAGACAAGCTTTATCTATAATCAAATAAATTATTTTAAAATGAGGAATGGTTGAGTTGCAGTCTGAGGAGACTGTTTCCGATTTACCACTTGAAGAAGTGTAAAGACAGGAGAATTTTCTACAGGAACTTAGTTGCAGTAACTTTCTTGTTAATATCAAGCCATTCCAAAAGTCCTCTTGTATTTATTATGGAAGTTTAAAATAAACAAATAATTACAAATTAATACATTTATTCATCAAAATTCCCGTTACAATCAATAACCCCCTCCGAATGAAATGTTAAATCACAAATTCCTTCTTTTCTTCTGATATAAAACTCATTGATAAGATCCTCTAAAATTATTGTACAAAAAAAAAATAACCTATTTTTTGACACAGGTGATGATCCTGTCTAAAAAGGGTTCGGTTTTTAAGTGGGCGGCTAAAAAAGATGCAGTTGTTAAACAGCTTAACTTATCAGTAAGGTTATGAGGAATCCATTTATCCAGTTTTATTATTTCTCCCAGTTGATAGAGATAATTACAGGAGTGGTTGGAAAAATATTAAGTTGTTAGGTCACCTCAGAACAACTTTGGCAAGGACCCAAATCAATTATTCTTCTAACTTCCTCTAAAACAACCACTTTTGGCCAGCCCGAAAGAGTACCATCTTCGAGAGTCTCATCACCTCCAAAACCAAAATTTTTTGTGAAAATTTCAAAATTTAAATTTATAAGGTTTTAACTTCTAATTTAAAAAATGTAAATAATTATAATGATTAAAAAACTTGTAAGGTAAAAAGCTTAGGGCTTTCCATACCCATTTACATACTTACATAATTGGAGTCTATTATTTACTTATCACTAAGTTCAGTAGGACAAGCATGAATCATTTGCTTTCATCTGCAAAAAAGATCCTCAACTTCATCAATAGACACAATAGTTAAACAATGTTTGTTTGATGGGTATCCAACTCTAGTTTGGGGAATTAGGGAGGTACTATAAGCTCATAAAGTCATGAAAGTGAAGGTAATGAAATTTTTAATGAGAATACACATATATAAATGGATGTACAAGTAGTTATACTAGAACAACAAATTTTCACAAAGATCCTTAAAATTAGCAGTCAGATGGCATAATATAGCCCTAGAATGAGTTTTTACTAGAATTTATTCACTGGGACATGAAAAATAGTGCAAATCCACGATAGCATGAATTTCAGAATTCCCCAATTTTACTTAAGAGTAAAAAAAAATTCAAAATTGCCCAATGTGGTCTTTGAACTCATGGATTACTCCACAATTTTTGTAGAGTGGTGGTATTGATGAAATTAGTTATTTTATGTTATACATCAAACAATTCTAAAAAAAAATTTTTTTTGTGCACTTAATAAGCAAACACTACTTATTGGAACCTAATAGGCTAACACATGGAATGAACATTCTGTGCTATACATAATGGTGGAACCCATATGGAGTAACAATGCTGAGATACCTATAAAGAATTGGTGGAGGAATCTTTATATTATGACCTTAATCAAAAAAGATGATCTGTAACGAAATAAAATGTTCAATATGTATTCTTAAAGATAGACAGATAAAGTGGAAAAATAACTATTCAGTAAATTTACAAAGAAATTTTAAAGGATTAGGAAATAAGAAAGGTACTAATAGACAGAATTGGCTAGGTTTTGTAAAAGGATCTCTCATCATAAGTGTTACAAAATATTTAAAGATAATGTGACCATGAATATCACATTTGAATGATGAAATTACAGAAATTTCAGATTTTGAATGTAGTTCATAAATGTTATATAAACTATAAACTTGTGAAATTTACTTATATAATAGTACAATAGGTAAAACTTGATAATTAATATTAGATGATTTTAGTTGGGGTTCGGTCAAGAATGATCCAAAAATCATCTAATAAATTGTTATTAATATAACTATATGTAGATATTGATCTACGGTCAAAAAACTCTCCACTTGCTAATTAATGGATCATAAATTTAAAATAAATACAAAAGGCAATGAATAAATGTGCATGAGCCATTTTTGTACTCCTTGAGATGAAGATAATTGATTAAAATAATTGGTTAAGATAATGATGTGCTTATTTATTATACACTAATTGCAAATGCAAAGTCAAATAAGATATATTGATCAAGATATTAAGAAAGTATCCATCACCAGTGAAGGTAAGATCTCCTTGCTTGATGAATGTATGAGAAAAACATTTCCGGTCCATGCTGAAGCATTAAAAAGTTTAAATAAATAAAAATAAAACAGAAGAAAGTAGGATCAAGAACAAACCTAGTAATGCTCCAAAAACTATAGGCCCAGGAATAAAAGCACAAGCAGATAGCATAGCTTCAGTAAAACCAATAGAGACTGCTTTATCAGCTTCTGATACAGACCTTAAGACAGAAAAGTGAGGCAATAAAATGTAATAAACAATTTTTAAAATAAGACATAATGATTTTTAATTATTATATCTTTATAAATGGAAATTTGTGTGTTAAGTTAAAATGTTTATTAAATGTAAACATACCTAAACTGAATAATTGTATTTCCAGCTCTTCCAGAAGCTGAAAAAAATCTCATGATACAGAGAAGGATCAAGAACAAGTTAAACTTAGTAGAACACTGTAGTGGACAAAAACCAGGAGCTAGCGGAACTGCAGGTGAGCAATTACAGTTTTCATAAACCTTCAGGAAGCAAAAAAATAATAAATTTTTAATGAAACCATTTCTATAAGGGAGAAAATTAGTATGTGATAAATTTCTAACATTTAAGGTTTTGTTAAGCGAATCAGTGAGACATCCTGCATGACATGGTGAATAAAACAGATATTTGCCATCTTGGGAGCACAGTGGATTGAACTTCACTGTTGGAGGACAATCACAGCCTGCATTACAGTTCTCTTTCATACTCCAACTGCAAATTCAATTATACTTCATAAAAATGGGAATAAATTAATTAACAAATGATCGAAGTTCAAATTTACTTTTGGAGAATTAAGTAAGGTACACAATAAAAGTTCAAATTTGAAAATTTTAAAATCCAAAAATTTGCATACTACAAAATAGTGGGTCTTCAAATGTTCTTCACATTTTGTTCTGTAAAATAATGTAATCTGATCATATATACAACAATATTTGAGTAAGTATTACAATTTGAATATAAATATTTGTTTCAACCATAAAAAATTTATCAATGCGCAAATTGAGGTAAGATATATTGAAAAAAAAATATGTCCATATTAATAAAATAAAATACCCATGAAATACATGGCTTTGTAACCAAAGTATGTAAACGAACACAAAAAATAGATATGCTTATGTATGAAAAAGTCTGTATTACATATAGTTCCAAAAAAAAATGGTTTTTTCTTACTGTGGGTGCAACATTTAGTTTACAGAAATTTCAAAAATAAATATTCATAAAATATGATGCTCAGAAATTAGCTTAGTTGATACAGTTCCTATAAGACAGAATTTTTTTTATCTATTAGTCAATGTTTTAATCCAAAATAATAGTCAACATATTGTTAGTGATAAAAAGAAACTAAGACATGTCAGATATATACATTTTTCCACTTATAATTTTTTCCAGTCCCTTAAAGGGATGACTTTTTATTAAGCATGAATGGTTTTTATTTGAAAAATATTCGAGACAACTTATAACAATTAGTATACTACTAATAGATAATATTATAAGAATATTATGAGATTATAATAATAGATAATACTTTTTTACTGAAGCCTTTAAAATGGGATGATTCCCCTTTTGTTTTTGACATTAATCTAATCTAATTAAACATTTATGGCTTATATGAATTCTGGACAAATATTTAAGTCTTGTGGGGATAGAAAAATACTTTTCTACAATCTCAAAGATTTTAACTTTTTTTTTTTTTTTCTACCCAACATAACACAATCTAAAAATTTATTGATTTCCTTCACAGCAATTTTCTTAAATTGAGATTTCTTGAGTTTCCGTATTGCTTTATTCATTTTATTTTATTATTTGGAATAATTTTACTTCAAAGGACAAATTTATGTTTACAAAAATAAAAGTATCTTTTAATTGGTATACTGAGCTATTTAAATATTTTATGGTAATTTTTAAAATTATTATTACTATGATAATTATCCCTGTTACTGTCTATTTAAAAAGGTTTAGAGAGCTTTTCTATGTTATGCTTTATGTTATTGTGTAGGCCCTGCAGAATGGGAATTATTTGAAAGTAAAAAAAAAATTCATGATTCATAAGTTTAGCTAATCATAATATAATTCTATCTATGCTGCATCAAATAATTTTAAAATAACTTTTATTTAATCGAGCTTTGAATTTCTAAAAAATCCTGCTTCTTTATCAGCTCAGTTTAAATAGATGAGGAATAATATATTTTGTTTTAATCGAATGACAGTAAGCTCACTCACACATCATTTTCCCAATGACCAAATAAGTTTTCTGAAGGGCATCCAAGAAATGCATAAGCAACATGGCCAATGACATCTATGAACTCAACCACTACATTCCAAAGAGCAAGAGTTCTTGGCTTTGGCTTGAACCGTGAGATAACAAAGCCAGAAGCCAGTGAGCCTAGCCCTGTGCAGATGAGGCCAACAGAACCTACAAGCAAGATAACTCTCTTTCATACATTAAAGAACCTTAATTTTGACCAAATTTAATTTTTCAATAATTATATTGCATAGCTTCTTAAAATTTCTCTATATTTAAATATAACAAAAATTTCAATTTAATTTGTATTCAAAAATTTTGATTTCCAGTAGATGAGAATATTAAGAACAATAGTAAAAATAATATATGAATTTCACCAAATAACAGTGAAAAAACAAAATCATAATTATGTATATAATTAGTTTTTTAGGGATTGTTTTGGCTTAAATTACTGATTCTCTTTTAAACTAAATAGCAAAACAAACTAATATAATATACACAATAATGAATACTAGAGCATAGTGCAATTAATTAAAAGATTTCAAAAATAAAATTAAAGACAAAAACAAGAAAATAATTTTGCTATAAATCATTATATAGTATTATATTATAAGTTGAATAACCTACTATGTAAAAACTTTTATGATTTTTTAAAATCTAGTACACTTCATTAAATACGATAATCATACATTTATTTATGTAAACATTTATTATTTAACCTTACAGTAATTATGCTTTGTTATGATTCAGTATTTTAAAAATTTGGTAATGTATAGCTATAAAACATAGGTACTGATATTAACCCTATATTTTTTTCAGAATCAATTTTTAATTAGCTGAATGATGTAAATAAATTTGTTACTTCAATGGATTCCAGTATTATTTTTTCATGTAACTTTTTACTGCTAAATTTTTGGTTTCAAAAATAAAAATAAAGCTTATTTGTAATCATAGGCTTGCCAGAATCAGACCGGAATAATTTTATTCTTTCTATCAAATTGTTTGCAGTCTTTATTATTCTATACGCTTTTAAGATAGTACAACAGTTATGAAGCCATGGAATTTCATTAGATTTACAGTGTATTTGAGTGATAATCATTTGTCTTTCAGTAGTTATTTTGTATACAATTTTATAATTAATTTCTCCTTCACACTGTTCATGCCAAATAACCAATTTTATAGCAAGTCATATTTACAAATTTACCCAATTAATTTATTTCGAAAATTGTATTATTTATAATATTATAAATACTGATTAATTGAACATACTTTGATTTTGGAAGCTTTGTGTATATTAGAATATATAATTTCTTTCTAAATATTCTTTCTTAACAAAAGTTTAATTTTAATTTTTTCTGCTATACACACACAATTTATATAATTAGGACCTAAGTCAATTTTTAAATTTCTATGTTCATTTGGTTAGCAAGTGTGGCTCATATTTAAAATGTCCTAGGTTTGTATCCCCAGCTAATTTATTTTTAAATCAAATGGTTTGAAGTGTTACTCCCTCTTAAGGGGGTCTAGCTTAGGTTTACGATTATTTTTATTATGAAAAATGATGGTCTCCCGGATGGTGGTACCTCACAATCTACTGGCAACAACTCATCTGAATAAACCCTTACACAAAATCACAAGTCCTACAAGGCAAGCAGGTTGATCCCCCAGCTTCTGGAGAAAAAAACAAAAAGAAAAAAAAATGCATATGAGTGTGTGGGAGGCTGGGGTAAGTCTCTGACATAGGTCTCAAAGCCAACCAAAAAAAAAAAAAGAAAAACTAATTGTCATTGACATTTATTGAAATTTGTATTTAAAAAAAA
>KZ808113.1:116651-132371 GCA_000696205.2 Oncopeltus fasciatus | reverse complement strand
TTACTGAATTTAGAGTTCTATTATATATATATATATATGCAACACAAATACACTAATTTTAATTAACTTTAGTTTCATCTGAGATTATGATAAAGTTGAGTGACAAAAAATCCAGATTTTTAACTAATATTTATTTTTTTAAATATTTAGCATAACACTCATTCAACTTTCCTTACTCATTTACCTGCTTAAAACTTAATGATTTGATTTAAATAAAAAGTTTCATTAAGTGGAATGACTCCGTTCAGGGCACCCCCTCCCACCCTAATTTTTTACTTTTTGATATGTTTATTTTAAAAGTATTTATTTTTTACTAGAATTACGATAGTATATTAATGTAAGAAAAAAGTTTTTTTTTTTTTTTTAGCTTACTCAGCCGCCATTTCGTACAGGCTGTCATTAGCGTCAGTGGACACTCTAATCGCAATCTTATAAAACCTCAAAATTTCATCTCAAACAGTTTAATTTACAATTTCTTAAGCACACACAATTTCAATTTCAGCCTTATTGCTAAACCCTACTTACCTTTGCTGTAAGCTAGTGTAAGAAAATTAATATACAAAAAGCTCTCATGCACATATATTTAATTTAAGGGAGAAAAAGTTGCTAATTTATGACGCATGATAAACAGCTAGGTTAATGCACTGATGAGATAATTATTAAATATTCTACAGCACCTGACATCGTAAAATCAAAACTTCCAGGGCCATAGATGTACTGAGGTAAGAGCCATAGACAGCTAGCAAATGCCATTATGAAGGCCCCAGATGCAATCCACCGAGGTCTATGCCCTTTCCCTCCGATGTAAGCTGGAATTATGAGGCACAGGAGGACGCCGATGTCTCTGCTTGACATAATGAAGCCTGAAATAGAAGCAGTCTCATTGAAAATCAAAATTGAATGAAGCATCTGCGATTTTAGTTTGCAGTATGATCTATTTTCAAAATCAAAACTAGTGTCTTCTATCTTTCATAAGAATGTAATAAAAGCAATTAATTTCCTTTTCTTTGAATTAGTAAAACTGAAATAAAAGGAAAATCATTTAAAATCAGCTGGTTAGTAACTACTACTTCTTTCAGTTCTGATTTTGGGAGAAAGACAGAAACTCCCATGTACTAACATGGGAGTTTCTATCTTGACAATTGACATATATCCCTTCTAATGTCACTCTTATTGTTGTGAGTAAATTTATCAATTTCTCAAAAGTTCATGTCGCTCAGATTTCTCGTTTGACAATATTTACCCCCATGTACCTGTATCGAACCTAGCCCCTTTATTTCCCATTTGACAGACCACTCTCTCCCCGATTGATCCATTGTGATTATGGTTGTGCGATCTACCTCGGACCTCGAAGGAACATGGTAGACGAGCTTAGTTGTGCTAAAACACTTTTGGGCTCTGTCGTGGAAGCCTTTTCAATCGGTTTTTTTTTTTCATCTAAAATGAGTTTGCGGAAGTAAAGTAATAAATACCTTAAATTGGTACATGGTGAGTGGTAATTGAAATGTCTTAATATTCGTCTACATACTACAAACAGCCTATGCATATATAAAATAAAGGAATGAAATACAGAAAGTAAGTAATTTCTGAAGTTCATTTTATTTGTAAATTAGAGGCGCCAAGTTAGACGAGGGAATCCACTCCTCTCTCGTTCGTGACACTGTGAATTTCCATCCTGAAATAAGAGCTTGTCCAGAACCATTGATGATACAGACCAGCTGAAGATAACTCCTCTCTCCATGACCAAAGTGGGTGAAAGGGAGGTTAAAAAAAATTATATTGTAGCAAAGAGAGCCAAATTTATTCTCATTTGTCCACTTATAAGTCTTACTGTACCTGATGTCCTACTGGGAATCTTGAATCTCTTTTCTATAGTTGTGATGATGGCGACCATGTACGTCCCAAGAGCGATATTAAGTAATCCCATAATGCCATAAATTGCTACGTAAACTTTAATGCTCGCTAGTTTCTGCCATTTTCCTCCTTTCCAGAAAAAGAAGCCACATTGTGTATCTGAAAATTGAACAATTAAAAACTTAATAAAGCATAACTGGAATGTCCACTAAAATTACCACAACCTAGTTGACGTTTTACATACCCTCCACGTCTTAAATTTAATAATTAATATTGATTTCATTGACATTTTATTCACTTCTTGTCATTACCAATATAATTAATTGGGGAGGCTGTGGTAGAGAGATTTTTTCTAGCCCCCTGAACGATTCAAATTAATAATGAAATGTGGGATTACATTACCACAATTATCATCATGATTTGTATAATTAATTATTGTTATTATGAATTAAGAATAATGTGAACAATATGAATTATTGCTATTGTCATATTATAAATTAGTTAAATCATAACTAATAAATGTTTCCTTAAACTTACAGAGTTATTTGTTTTCCTTATTGTTCAAGAAAAGTAATAAAATATGTTGGGTGCTATAAGCAATTTAATATGATTAATTATATGTTTTGGGGGATTTACTAGTACCATGATTATTAATTTAACGGTTAATATATTTCACAGTGAAAATCGACAAATGGCATTCAAATACAAAATTCATGTCTGGTAATTGAGCTAAATCGGATAAATAGGAGTAAGGGTTTGCTTACAGATCGATTAGAGAGGGCGAAATACTCTAATTATCAAAAATAAAACAGAATATTACGAAAATTATTAATTTAAATGACATTTAATTATTTATACCAAATACTACAAGTTAGAGTTTACTTTGTATTGAAAAAAAAATAAATGAGAGAAAATTTTAATTATAAAATTACTTTCCCCAAAATAATAAAATCAACGGCCATCTTTATTGCTTTCAGTTACAACCAACTTAAGCAACGGCATTTATAAAGTGCAATTTATATACCAACAGCAGAATTTCAATTATTAATTTTTCAAATTAATACTAAGTAAAACAAAAATTATATAGCTCTCTACATAAATTTAAACTAAGAGAGAACATGGTTAAAGATATAAACTAAATAATTAAACTATTAATGAAATAAAATAATGAAATGAAGTAACTTAAGCAAACCAAACCTGTGACAAAATTAGCTTTAGATGCAGATTGCTGAAACTGAGTCTCCATATATTTGGGCATATATGTCCAGTATCCGCTCATTCCAAATAGATAGAATGTAGAACTTATCGAGTTGAGAACTAGGACTTTATTTTTAGCAAGCCGTTTTAAGGTAGCTTTAAAATCTGAAATAAATCAAAATTTTCTTTTAATAATTAGCTTAAAAATGATCCAACAATTTGAGAACTTGAAAATAGAACAAATTTAGAATTTCTGTGGATAATTCATATCAATTTGATCACTAATATAACTTCATAACTAATAAATATATATGTTTGCACGCATGTGTGTAGGTGAGTGAGTGTTAAAATATATTAATAAGCTAATATGAATTACTAATAAACTCATACAAGTTTAATTATTGTTTATATATATATATATGATACAGTTCCTATAAGACAGAATTTTTTTTATCTATNTACATATATATCATAGATTTAGTTTCTCCTAAGGAGGATCAATGAAACCCCAGACCCCCCGAAGAAAAATTTCGTGCGGGAATACCAGATCACAAAACACACAAAGTCTAAATGCAGTTCTAAGTCTTTATTGGCTTAGTATGCATTAAGGTTTATCCCTCAATTTTCTTACCCCTCATGTAACCAATTTTGAGGGCTATAAAGAGGGAAGTTTCTGCTTGCACTGGTCTCGAATCTGCCGAGTCAGCGTGAGATATCCATGCCGATCCCTTGGACCAAGCCGACGCCCCCTTGTCTTTCTTTAAAAGACAACAAATCAGATTTTTTTGTACAAATTCATACTTTTGAGGGCTATCAACAATATTTTGGAATGATGCATTATCAATTAATCTTAAAATAAAAATAGGGAACATTCGCCTTGCTTTCGTATTTGAAAATAGTAGTACAGCAAAGAAATAGACCAGCAAAAGAGGAAAAACAAAATCTTCTTCAAACTTTTAATATATGAAATCACTTGTGCTTGTGTTAATTTTGTTCCACTATTTCACCATATATATAAAACAAATTAAATTATTATTAGTTTTTATAAAAAATTGCAAAATTTAAAAAAAAAATGTAACTCTCTTATTTCTAAACTTGATTCTCAATTAGATAGTTGATTTTAAAAAACAGGGAGTTCAGATAAATAAACTATATATTGAATACATTTTTCCAGATAATGGGAAATAGAAAATTATCTGTGTTTTGGAGCATACCTTCATTGTCAGGATTCGGCGAATCCTGTGGCATTGTATCAAAGGTAGGTTCAGAAATCTACTAAAGCAGAGGAATACCTGATGACCATTTGTTTTGTTATCTACCGCAAATATGCATAAGTCGGTAAATAGAAATATCTATATGCCTAGCCGACATATCAGTAACTCATGGGGCATCTAGGGCACGGATTGAGAATTAACATAGCTAAAATAAAAGTAAAATGCAATTAACCTCATGTTACTGAACGAAACAGCACTTCTGCAAAGTCACCTTAATATTATTTATAAATTATAAATGAAAAAATATATTATTTTCCTGATAATTATTTCAGTACACGCAATATTTGATGCTCATATCAGGCACGGAAAACACTGGACTTGATAAATAAGATAGTGAAAGTGATAGATAAAGAACGCATTGTTTTTAATCCTTCATTAAATACTGTTTCGTTGGAAATTAAAAAATAAGCAACCTTGTATCTAACTTAAAGCAAAATATAATTGAGAAGAAAAAAGTTATTTGAAATTAAAATAGGCCAGTCATCTTCTTTACAATAAAAAATGTAGATAAATATTATCTATTTTAGTTCCTCTATCAAATTAAAAATATATTTTATACGCATCTATAACTGAGTTTATTTATCCAATTAATTAGGGAAAGGAGAACAGTATAAATAAAAATTCGGTCACATAGAAGATGTGTAAACTAAGCGAATTCATCAATTCTTCTTTCAATTGAATATTTTTATTCGACCTTCCCATGTCAAGTAATTGACATTTAAGATCATACCCCAGCCTTTTATATTATATAATACATTTTATTAAGAAAAGCAATTAATTGCAGCTTCTAAGCCGTAAAGTAAAAGTTTGCGGTTCAGGTAAACCCCCAGTCCTAATTGTTCAATTTCTCTTTGAATCTCTTAAACTTTTCTTTCAGCAATAAATAAATCTGTGTTAAGTTTTATTACTCTCAACTAATATTACTCCCACTAAATTGAAAAAAGAAAAGTATTCTCTACTTGTTTTACTGGAACTAGACATTTAAAATTAAAACTCACTTTTAACGGTCAGAATTTGTTCATAAAATAAAATATTTAAATTGAACTAGCTTTTCATTTTGTATTTAAAAGCTACATGCCGATACTCATACACACACATAGCATAAATTTTAATCACTATCATTTTTAGTATCTTCTAATGGTTTGAATAGGAGACAATTACGAGAAAACCTTCGAAAAATCTGTCATAAGATCTATTACAATATAAGCATTTATTACTGCCTAATAGTTCATAATTTTTACCTTGACACTTCTTCGGATAACTGGATTAGAAAGCTTAAAATCACTTAAGAGTGATCTAGTAATCTAGTAAGGCTGATCTAGTAATTTCGGATTTTGAAATGAAAACCATGCTTAAGGCCGAGTTAAATAAACTGACTTTCAGCGATGTGGTCTTCCTCCATGCTGGATTCGCAGAGTCACTCATGGGCCACTCGGAAGAGATCGAGAATGGGTTCGACGGCAGAAGGACACGGCCACTGGAGCACTTGGGAGGGCACTGGCCAGTCCCAAGTCTCAGGAGACTCCTTTATCTCGCTCCAGCTAATCCCTCTTACCAAGCAAATCTTTTAAGGGTTATCAAACAATATACAATACTTCGCCTCACTTTGTATATATTTTTATCTCTGATTGCTTTCAGAATCAATGATTCCATCCCCGGAGCTCAGTCACCTAATAATGAGTCCTCTTGCCTTGTTAGCTCTAGGTGCACTGTACTACGTAGTATTTACTTGCTGAGCGCTTTCAGAATCAATGATTCCATCTTCGGAGCTCAGTCACCTTATAACGAGTGCTTCTGCCTTGGTAGCTCTAAATGTGCTAAATAGTAAGAGTGCACTCCCAGATATATCAGGGTGACTGAGCACCGAGGATGGAATCATAGATTCTGAAAGCGCTCAGCAATTAGAGGGAGAAATATATATAAAGTGCGAAGTATTGTATGATAACCCATTCATCAACTTCGATACTAGCGCAAATAAAAGAAAGCAATTTTTTTTTCGTTTGTATATTTATTTTTATCATTAGATTATTTATTGACGTGGATTTCAGAGGCGAGACAAATCCTTTTGCTATTGGAAGACTTTTTTCCCTTAAATATTATGCTTCATTCACTCAGAACTACAAAGAGCAAAGACAAATCGTCCATTACTCAGTAGCTGAGTGATCTAAAAAGGTTTGCTATAGGCTGAAAAGAGTGAGGGAATAATGGGGTCTCATTATTTTAGAAATTGCGAATGCTAGAGGGCGCACAGGCAACAATGAATTTCGGTCTCAGAAAGGAATGGGTATAGACCATATATATAATATATGATTCTTAATATCTGCAAGGAATAAAAACATTCATTACATTCCTCCTGGTTCAGAAAGCTAAATGCCTCTTTAAATGGTTCAACAGTTGGAAGTTAGAAATTGTTTTCGAGTTTATTAAATTATTGAACACAATTTATAATAAATATTGTTTGTTGTCCAGAACATATCAATAGTTATAATGAATAAGCTGCTCAACAGTCATAGAAAAATTAACATAATAAATCATTCAATGAAAAAGTTTTTCTAGTTTTTTCTCAGATACATTTAAATTAGGGTGTATTCCTAAAATAGTTTAGATTACACATATCTATAATAACAAGTTAACTTATTTTGAAGAAAAAATTTTGGAATTAAGTTTGGAAAATAATATATATATTTTTTTACACATATATATGTAAATAGATAAACAGACACACAAAAATATATAATATAAATTATTACATTTAAAATGGCTGTTTAAAAAGTTGTGTTTATCTTACAACCAAGCTCAGTGGGTAGAAAATGACCTTGGTAACTCAAAGGTACTTGAATTTTAAAAATAAACCAAAATTAAATGGTTTATGACTTATGCTTGGAACAAAAATTGATATATTGCTAGAGATNTATATATATATACCTCACCTCCCGAGTCAATCATCACAGGTTCTTAATCGGTATAAGAAGAAACAGTAGAAGGCTTAAAGCTTCAACTTATCTGTTCCCTCTTGCTAATATAAAGTGGACTTCTGTCCGTTTAACCTTCTTACTCCTTTGGGGTCTTGATAAATGGATTTAATAACGTCCATAAAATTTCTTCTGAGGGCCTCTCATTTTTATTTCATTTCTTGAGACGGAATAAAACGCTTCATTGAGGTAACATTTTCCTTTGTCCTAGGATTTTTGGAGGACAGCAAGAAGAAGAATGTGGTTTGCCACCCTGGTCTGAACTCCACCTGGACTGTTCTTCTCCAATAAAGGAAGGGAGGAGGCCTGAATACCCCCTTCAGAATGGAGGGGAGTACATGGCTACCCCAGTATGGTTGCACATGTCCTTGCATTGAGGTCGCTCATTATAAATGTGTTTCTGTTCCATTTCTTTCCTTTAATTGACCTCGTTCTAATCATTGAAGAATTGTTCTTTCTCCATGATTCCTGAATCACTTGCAGGTTCATAAACATGGATAAGAGCCCAATCTTCAAAATATTCATACTTACCATAATAATGTGAGGGGATACTGGCTCCTGTTTAACTACTTTTCTTACTACGGTCCCCACACTTTCTAGCTTTGCTTCCTAAGGCTAAGGCAAACAATCTGACAATCTTGTATTCACCAGAGTCTTCTTTCTTTTTTACCCCACTCAAGCTAAGAATATCCAGCCAATACGATTTCCATTTTTTTCTGGTGAGTGATCTTATATTCCAGGATCCTAGTGGTAAGTCTTTGTATCTGCTGTGTCATTTTCATTCTAGATTGTACAATTCTGGCTATTTGCTAGTTACTTTGAATCCTCTGTACTTCCAGGAGAATGGCCCAGGCTAGGAGGTCCTAATATCTTCGGATAACTGATGTACCAAATATTTGGGTCCTCTCGGAAAGGCTATAACTCACTAGACCTTTGAGTTGATCCACAGATCCTTATTAGGTATATTATGACCAAGCATCTGAATAGAGATCCCCCATCCACCTCTAGTGGACAGGTTTTGCTGAGAGTATTATGTAATTCCAAAAGTATTTATTTTATCACCAAACATATGTGATTGAATTTTATCGATTAAACTAAATATTGTCCTTTAAATTGAAACTAATATTCTTAATATTGTAGGGATGCCCCAACAACTATTAGTCAAATTCAACCTTTCTTATTACATGTCTTATCTTAAGAAAATTAAGCTATTCTCTCTTTTTAGGCTTACTGTTTGCAGATTTTCCTTATGAAAATCAAGCCTTTTCATTCTACAACAGTATTTTTATGCAAATTCTATTAGTTTGTTTAAACTAGCTTATTGGAACTCTGAATTTGAACTTGCAGGTTGGCACTGCTAGTCCTACTCAACTGATATAGTGACTAATCTTCCCCTGGAACTAGCAAATTATCTGTTAAATTCTGAAGTACATATACAGAGGATAGCACTCACTAAGTATACCAAATTTTTATAGTTGAAAAATAGCTGAAAAATATAAATTTCATATCTCTATATCGGAATTGTATAACAAAATAAATAAATAAACTTGTATAATTCCTAATTTTTAATAATACATAATTCAAGAATAAATTTTTTTTTAAATCTAAAATATTTCATCAATCAAAAAAAAAAAAAAAAAATATAAATTTAGAAATTAGACTTTATTTGTGATAGCTAAGCAGCCATCGGAGTGATCTGACCATCGGCCGTAAGTTTGGAATGGGTGCATTAAAGAATTGGTAGAATTCGGGAAGAAAGGCATTAGGATGAATTAGCAGACATGTTCAGCACTTAGATATGAAGGTATGACAAAGTGTAACTATAGGATGGATATAGTTATGAAAAAAAACAAACGAATGAGGGTCAAATATAATAATTGGTTTTTGTTCATTTCTATAATATATGAGATAAATTAACTAAAGTAAATTTAACCTATAAACTACTGGAATGGCAAAAGAAATTGTAAATTAAAATAAATAAACTAATTTCTCAAAATGAAAAAAATTCTACCAGAACGAACAGTTTTGAACCCATGGTTCCAGCGTCAGGCTCAAAGGGACTTCTTGATTTCCTCTTCTTCTCTCCCTTTCTTGCCTGAACCAAAATTTTTAAATAACTAAATGNAAGAGAGTTTGTTGACCGTAGATATTATTCTAAGATGATTTTAGTTGGGGTTCGGTCGAGGTAGATCCAAAAAAACACAAATAAAAAAATGTATTTTTTTAATGAAGGATTATCTGCCAACGTTTATGCATATAAACTGAAAATTATTGCCTCACAATTATGTTCATGAAAATAACTATAAACAAGCATACTGAATTATTATTAGATGATTTTAGTTGGTGGTCTAACTAAATGGTCCAACTAAAATCATCTAATAATAAAATCTAAGGTCAACCAACTCTCCATACTGAATTATTGTCACTCCCAGTCAATATTAGATAGAATTGACCTTTTAGTGGGTTAACTTACTATATAAGTATAAAAATAATCTCTCTAAAGAACAACTTTTCCTAATCTGAGTCAGAAAAGTTTATAGGAAAGAAGTATTACATTCATTTTTAATATATTTTATACAACAATTTTTCATTAATATAATCTTTACTATCTATTACTTATTACATATATCTGTTATTATGCTTAGTTTTGTCTTTCATTTTAACTAGATCATTTTTTTATGCTTTTAGTAAAAACTTACTAGCTTAATGCATGAATTATTACCATTTGATTACAAATAGAAATTAATTATATTTACCTAATCTATATATTACTAGCAGACCCGGCAAACTTTGTTTTGCCAAAAAATTTTTTTTATGGCGTTGCTGGCCCTAAGCAAACATTAGTGTTGTATTATCAAACGATTTAAATAGAGCTTTTAACGAAATTGATGGCCTTCAAATAAAATTCATGGAATACCTATCATAAAGTTTTTTCACATAATAATTTACATATGGTGTAGATATGGGCTCAATCAAAAAAGAAACACATGTATTTAAAGCAAATTGGAAATGAAAATTTGATTCTGCCACGCCCCTCCACCTGCAGACCAAGAATCAAAAATCAGACTTCACAGTGTCACCCACCTGAATATTCTGAGGATTCCCTGGAAATTTCATCAAAATCGGCCCAGCCGTTTTAAAGTCCATACATTACATACATACACACATCCTATTTTATACATGTTTAAGATAAATTACACCTTCTATCTCATCTATAATAAAGTCTTTTTGTTTGTTTTTTAATAAGAAAAATGATAAATTAAAAAAAAGATAAACAAGCTTAATGGTTAAATAGAAGATTTATCTAACCATTATTGAAGTAATTTTGTTACCATACTGATTTTAGGCTCCACACTTAAATATAAAGGCTATAAAATAAAATAAAAACAAATAAGTTCATCAAATTTTCTTTAGCACAGAAGACTAATACATATAAATATCACAGAGGCTTGGCCAGGATATTTTAATTAAAGATACTAATGTAAATAAAAGAATACTATTCGTTAAAATAATGGCTTGGAGTTAAACAATAGTTGGGTTTAACTGTAAGCCATTTTAAGACATGGCAGCAGTAGTATTGTAGAGGTAGGAGTACCAGCTAAATGTTACTAGACATAAGGGATAACAATTTTACTTATCAACAATAAGTGTTTTTACTTGAATATCACAGCTTAATACCGATAATCTTCTACATATGTAAAAACCCATAGCCCCACCTAAACTATAACCTAACAGATAATACTATACATGAAACTTTATTCAAACAAAAATTAATATAATACCAATAAAATATATAATATTTTTGCTTATTTTTTATTTTGCAAACATTTTTATAGTTTATACTATACCTCAGTCTATTAAAATTAACAAAAATTGATTAAAACACTGACAGAATATAAATTAATGAACAAATAAATAATTATATAAACATATAATGTAGAAAATTCAAATAAAAATTCAAAAATAATTTATAAACATTTATAAAGATCATGATATTAAGTGGAATCAAAGTAAATACCAATTTTCCCAAACAACTATAACTTTAATTTCTGGAAGTCCAAGACCCTTAGTCTTGTGAAGAGTGGCATTCTTAAACCACCAGTGCTACTTCTTGTGTGATCTTTAAACACTGAAGTGCATGAAGATTTTTGTCAGTGTTCCTCAACCCCAGTGTTTAAGCGATGCCCAGTTTGGTGAAATTTAAAATAAGCAGGATGATAATATATTTTATTAGATTTATAAAATTTCTATTCAGCCACATTACTCCAACAACTAAAGCTTACATATATTATACAACTAAAATAAACTGAATTCAAATTATTATCATAAAATAAAAAATAAATATTACTCTCCTGTACTAATTAGTATGTTTAATATTAAAAAGCATTTTTAATTTTATCAATAAGTTTATTATATTTTTTAGATAAATATAAGAACACATTTTCTTAAATATTAAAAATGGGAAAGTGAAATCTTACCTTGCATTTGTGCAACTGTCAAGTCAGTATCTAATCTGTCCAAACTTGCAAGTAAAAGCAGTTTTTGTGCACTGCATGAAAGGAAAAGTTTAGATAGTCCTTGAAACCAACCAGGCCAGTGATTTTCTGTTGCTCTTAAATCTATCCTCCAGCCATATTTTCCACTAGCAACAGCCTGCACAAGACAAATAATCTCTCAAAACATCATACAATATAAGCAGTTTACTTCACAATGAAACAAACTAATCATACTGTTCAAAAAAAGAGAGTTTGTTGACCGTAGATATTATTCTAAGATGATTTTAGTTGGGGTTCGGTCGAGGTAGATCCAAAAAAACACAAATAAAAAAATGTATTTTTTTAATGAAGGATTATCTGCCAACGTTTCGGCTTACATTGTAAGCCATCTTCAGGGCTATCATGAAGATGAGAGAGGACGTCTTGTCCCTAGGTTCACATTGNAATGTGAACCTAGGGACAAGACGTCCTCTCTCATCTTCATGATAGCCCTGAAGATGGCTTACAATGTAAGCCGAAACGTTGGCAGATAATCCTTCATTAAAAAAATACATTTTTTTATTTGTGTTTTGGATCTACCTCGACCGAACCCCAACTAAAATCATCTTAGACTAATCATACTGGTTTCATGTCACAAATTAAGAACAGATTTGATTCTTTTGTAGAAAGTTGGGTCAAGTGATTTAAGGGCAGTCATTGTTATCCCAGAAGACTTGAAAATATGGTCAGATTCTGATAGTACCGATCGGCAAAAAATAGCTATTGCCCAGAAAACACTCAGTATTTTTTTTTTTTTTCAAAAACAAGATGCAAAGCTTCTTTGAAAATGTCCAAGCAGAATAACAAAGAAATTTTGTTTAGATAAAAATGAAAAATAACCCAACTCACATCTTAAGAATCCATTTCTAATCCCTTAATTAAATTTATTGATGGCTCAATTGTTTTAAAGATTCAAGTGTATGTGAGTTTTTTGGTCAAGGCCTTTTATTCTAATAAAATATCTTTAATGTCTTACAAGTCATATTAAAAAAAAAAAAAAAAAAAAAACTTCCAATTACAAGCAACTTTAAGATAAAATTTAAAATACAAAATATATTGAACATTAGTGTGACATAGCATGGGAGATACTTTTTTTTTTGGCCTAACTGGGAGAGAATTGTGTCATGAAAGGGTTTCTGTTGTAACATGGCTAAGCAGTAACCACAGAATTGCTACTGCGAATCCACTTGTACATTATTATAGCACAAGCTGAGAGTTCACTCAAAAATTAAAATTTTGATTATAATAATTAATATTTATAAGTAAGAGTACATATAATTATAATTTTTTTCTTGATAAAAAAATAATTTTAGTAACATAATAAATAAATAAGCGTGTTTATAAATACAATAAAGTACACATACACATATATAATATATAAATATATACCAGCAAACTATACTTCCCAAACATTTATGCATGTAAAGATCAGAGCACTTTATCTTTTTTTTTTTTAAAGAAAAGTTAGTTAGGAAGTTCAGTTAATAGGGATGCAAAACAGTAGCTAAAAGTTAATTGAGTGACAGATGTTCAGGAACTCGAAAAAATACTGATTGTGGTAACACTAACAGATACTACATAGCAAATGTTAGAGGGAGGTGCAACAGAAGAACTCTCAGCATGCTAGTTCCAGAAAGATATCAGTTGCACCACAAGGGAGCCTCATTAAATCCTGAGGGGAAAAATGCCAAGAGCAAACCAAGGTTAGAGGTAAACTGTTAATGAAAGAGAAGTTTGTAGTGGAAATAATTTGGTCCTGGATGGAGGAAGAGAAAGACAATGATGAATTACAACCACTTCAAGGAAGACAAAGAGGAGATTGAGGGAGGAGGCAGAAGAAACCTATATTATATGGCCTATATGAGTGAGATACAAATATTATTAAATGTTATTTTTTTATACATCATAAAACTTGCAGCCCAAAAAAATGGGATTGTTCAACTGAATTCAGTTACTACTTGAGTAGCACGCAAAGACTATTCATGAATAATTTCAAGTAATTATAAGTCATTATTTATAATTTAACCACATTATTAATATATATATATTTTTTATCATTAGANTATATATATATATATAAATACTATTTTATAGTAAACTATTCTCTACAATGTAAACTAACAACAATTAAATATTTAAAGTAATTATCAGCTAAACTGATCCCCCTTTTATTGCTATTTACCAACAACACTATTCAATTATTATTTTTTTAAATGCCTTATTTTTTTAGGATGAACTTACGGGAACTTTGAAACATGCTTCTTCATCTTCAGAGATACTCTCCACATTGGTTCTCGGAAGAGTAGCTGGAAGAGGAGTAGATGAGACTTCTGAATTTTCATTTGCTGATGGGTCTTCAAGTTCATCAGTAGCAGTTTTATTTGTTGTAATACTGAAAGTAAAATTCAGGGTAAAATATATCCTCAAATGCTTGTAGTCTAATATAGCCAAATTTTACTTATTCAATTTATAGTAATATAGGCATATCTGCTCAACCAAGTCAGATGAACGTTATAGAACAATATGAAAACTAGAGGTAATTAATCACAATTTGGAGGAGCGAGTTAAAAATTTAAGAAATATGGTACATTTTATGCTAAAATAAAGATCTTCAGAATTATTAAGATTAAAACATAAAGCATGTATAATTTGTACATCAAATACTGCTATAAAATTGTATTTATACATTTTTTTTTAACCCATTGTTTTCTATCTAATACCCACCCCCAAGGGAGTAGAAAATGACTGAAAATAATTTCTCTGGATAAAACCTGTATATCTATTTTATATATATTCATCCTGAAATAAAAATAATGAGCTCATTGAACATAATAATTAAGAGTAAGAAAAAATTTACCCTAGAATGAATAAGCATTTAAATCTTTTGGGTATCAAACTTTTTTTGCATAGCAGTAACTGCTATATATTTCAAAAGGAACTTGTCATAATCACTTATTTATAACTTATAAAAGACACAAGCCTTCCCAGAGGCATGTTATTTAGAATAGAGTAGCTACTTCTAGGTATCCTTTCCCTCTATAACTTAAAACAAAAGGGTTTTTAAAAAAATTACTGCTTTTTGACAAATATTTGTATTATTATACCTTTAAAAAAAATACAATTAATTCTCGAAGTACATTATTACCAACAACCCATCTATTATCCATCATTAGCCATCTGCTAGCCAAATGCTCGATCCCATGTCAATACCATTCCTTAGGATGGTGTCAAAGAATTCTTGGACCACAATTTCAACCTCCCCAAAATTATTAAATTTGTTTCTAAACTGAGATAAACCTCCCTCAGAGATCTCTCCAGACATCATTATCGCCCTGATGATGACTTACAAGTTAAGTCAAAACGTCGACAATAATAAAATATTTACCTAAAATTTTTGGAGTATTTTATTTTTCTGATCCTGGCCGAAACCCTGACAAATTTCTCCATCATTGAGCACATAAATAAAATAGCATGTTAATTGGTTGGATAATCAACATAATTCACAAATACTTACTTTCTTAATTGTCCTGGCATTGACACTTTTGCAGATTCAATATTTTTCAAATGACCACTCTGTAAACTGAAAAGATAAATAAACAATATAATATAATGATTTGTTTCAAAAAAAAATAAAATACTACCGAATATGAAAATAATTCTATTCATTAGAAATTTTAAACAGCCTACCATAAATAAAATTCATAAAAAAATATACAAACTATAAATATTTGCCATTCCACTTTAGTTTATTTTCTTCTTAAATAACTCATCTCAATATTTGATATATTGTATTTCAATGCTTAGTTTATAGGAACAAACAGAAGGCTATAGGAAACTGATTATATAGTGTGTATATATATATATATATATATATATATATATATATAT
>KZ808113.1:39616-54583 GCA_000696205.2 Oncopeltus fasciatus | reverse complement strand
AATTTGTTTTAGGTAAAATAAATAATAAAATAGAGGAGAAATAACATATAAATAAGTATAAATAATAAATAAATTGACTAAAGCAAAGTTTAAAGTATTCATATAAGTCTTTATACCCTTTTCTTTCAGTATTTAAAATATCTGTTGTGCAATATATACATACATGCAATTTATTAATAGGCGTATTATTAATAAAGTTGTTAAATGTGCTATTGAGAGTTTTCATGGCGACTACTTTTTTTTACTAAAAGATGATTTTTATAAGATAATTTTGAAGTTAATATATTTTCTAAATTTTATTTATCGGAAGTCGTAGTATATATATCATTCTAAAAAAAAACCACTTGTCTTTTATTGGTAATTTTCATCCGTTTCTGAATAGTATAATAATCTTAAGACTTCTTCAGATTCGTACATAGATTCCAATTATCACAAAACAATTTTAAAACGTTAATCATTTATTGAATTTAATCATATACTATCCATCATAAAAAAAATTTTCTTAATTGGAGATTTATTGGATAAGGCATTGTAAAAATGCAGTTGAATAAGCTAAGGAAAATTCGTTTTTTTTTTTTTTCCCCCAACAAATAACTCAAATTGTTATAATAGCAGACCAGTAATTATTCTTCTATTCGTAAATAATAAATAAGAAATGTAAAGATATTTCAATATTTTGGCTCCATAGGTCATTGAGTTAAAGTAGTAAGTTTTCAAAGAAATTTTTTCAATTAATGTTGACATCTTGATATGATTTTTGAAATAAAATTCTCACTTCAATCTCATAGTTCGAAAAATCCGAATTTATGATCCGTTCAAACTGTCTGTTTTTAAATAAACCTACTGACATGAGAAATCTGCAGAGCTTACTCAGGACCAGTGATGGAATTTCATATTTGAAGTATTTGTTTTGCTAATTATACCCAGTTTTTGCATTGTAGATATTTCTAGCGGATTTCTTTTTATTTACTCGTGGAGATACTATTTTATACATATCCGTCTGAAAGACCTCAGTCAATGTTAAATCTCAGTAATGCAGTAACGAGTTAAAGTCATGGCCGATTGTCAGACTCCAGCTGTGTTAAATAAGAAGAGAAAATCGGCGCGGTACGGTTCGGTCGTAAGGAAGCGAGGACGCATTCTAGCGGATTGTGGCGGAGCTCGTTACTCGGATAGCTAGCCAGTCCATTAGCAGAGACCGCTCCAGGAGGGGCTTTCCTCTTGATGACTTACTAGCTGTACATTACAGAAGCCAGCCAGCTAGCCCGGAGCCCTTTCAGTGCTCGGTACTCTGTCTTCAGTCGGACCCCTCGGATGAGATGAATGCCCACAACGTAATGGCTCGCTGAAAGTGGAGGTCTGCTGCATAACTACCGCGCCTTGAGAGGACTAATGTTCAATCCTTGGATAGATAATGGCCGAGGCTAGTCAGCCGAAACTTAAATGGCTATTGAATTCGATTATACCTAGGCAGAGGAAGTTTGCTGTCTATCAAAAGCAGGTTTTCTGTAACTCTTCCAATTTCAAATTATAACTTATATTAACAAATAAATATATAAAAAAAAACAGAAGTCACTGGTGATTGTAAAGCCAGCCTAACAAACGACAATATTTTCAACTCATTATTTTTCCTTTTTCTTTTTTTTTTAATTCATTATGAAGAATTAACGGATTTAATTTTTAATCGGCAGTTTTAAAAATGTTTAAATCTTTTAAGTATGGAAAAAAGAAAGTTCGATAGTTGTGATCGCTTAATTATTTCGCGAAAGGCAGTTAAAGTTGAAAATTTAAAACTATTAAATTGTATCGATATAAATTTTGTTTCAATAGGAAGGGTAAATAAAACAGAGAAACAAGGTCTGAAATCAGAAAATAATTAGGAAAGATATTGACATTGTAAAAAATCGAAAAGTATGATTGTAATTTTTAAAACGAGAAATATTTCTTGAAATGGTCTAGAAACTATTTCAATGGTCTTTTTTTTCTTTCTTATTTTATAGTGTTAGCCTCCATTTCAACCACTTAAGTTCATGGAGGAAGGGGCTATATAGATAGCAATCTACAGAGATTGCCACCCCATTCTAAACACCCATGAGTCAGGACAAGCTTTCATTTATAAATAAAAGACTGCCCTGGGCGGGATTTGAACCCGCAACTCAGGATTGCGAGGCCCGAAAGGATCCCCTGAGCTACCCTGGCGCATCTTAGTTTTGTTTTGAAATAGTTTGTATTGACGGCTAATTCCTCTCAAATGAATTCCATTTCCCTAACTAAATGTTTCCTCTCATCTGGATCGTGTAACATTCATTATATTTATCATCTTTTTAGCTTCTTCAGATTGAACTAGAGGAATTTTTTCTTCAACCCTGATGAAGATCACAGTATCATCGAAAACTTTGTTACTATGACAATTTTTAGTGCAAGGGAAGAGAATAAAAAATCGAACTGTCCCAGCCAGGACTCGAACATGGATCTCCTGCTAACCGGGCAAGTGCGTTATCCATTTACACTACCGAGGCAAGTCTGTTAAGTTATTAAATTCTGTTTCCTTACACTAAAAATTGTTAAAATTTACGTGAGAGTAAATACTACAAAAAAATAATATTTATACAATTAAAATTTAAAAGTAAATAACGAGAGTCATTTAAACAGCTTGACTATGTCAGCTCCTCCGAGCATAAGACGATATATTCGTCTGCCTCGGAGGTTAAACTCTCGACACTAGTGCGGGGAATTTAATAACTTACCAGGCTTGTCCCGGTAGCGTAAATGGATAACGCACCTGCCCGAAAAGCAGGAAATCCTGGTTCGAGTCCTGGCTGGGGCAGTTAGAGTTTTTATTATTTTTCCTTGCACTAAAAATTGTTAAAATTTACGTGAGATTAAATACCACAAAAAATATTTATAAAATTAAAGCTTTATTACTATGATCAATCACTGATACACAGTGGAGGTCATCGAAACACTGTGTCTATATAGAAAAACTAAACGATTACAAGTGAGGGATTACCTGAACCATAATTTTTAGTTTTACCGCTTAGAAGCTGCCATTAGATGTCATGGAATTTGGCATACCGTTTTTTAATATAAATTCGTTATCGAGCGAAAACAAATGAATAGGAGTGGGTTTTACCTAAAACAGCATTGGAGTCAAAAAAGTTTTGTCAATGTAGCGAGCGCAATATTTTGTTCAGAGTAATAAAAGTGAACCCCAGATTTGTTTATCGATAAAATATATATCCCGTAATATATAATCTTATTGGGGGTTACATGAGATGGAATGTTCAAACACAAACATCCCTCCACTACGTTACTGAGTTAATGTTACAGAGCTCCTGCGCGACAGACTATTGCATTTTGGGGATAGTGACCCCAAGCTTTCGATGCTGTGAGTTCATTAAGGATTGTCACTTAAAACACTTCAGTTCTGAGTTCAGCTGCATTCAGACAGCACTGCATTTACATATTTGTCTGTATATAAAGAACAAAAGACATGGCGGATCGCACTGTTTGTTTGTGAGACGCCTCCACCATCAATAGTGGGGCGAAGTGTCTCCATCTCGTACCCCCTTTGTTCCTGGCTGACGACCCTGGACTGCCGAGCTCCAACGATTCCTCTCGAGCATCTTTTAACTCGGCCCTTGAATTCCAATGCCATTGAACTTCTATGTCATCACTTGTCCACAACTTTCAATACTCTCTGTCATCCTTATTATCAAATTATGCATAATGGCTTAAATCGGTCAAAAAAGAGGGGGGATTACTGAAAGACCAAATTGAATAATCTATCAATACCTTAGTTAGTGTTATGAACAGACTTATGAATCATAATAGATGAAAGTTTTTGTAACAATTTTACAATAGGCCTACAATAACTATGATATTTAGAAATGTTTTTTTTTTTTTTCCTTTTTTATAGGAAATATGTTTTGCTTACGAAGTCTTGTGTAACTTTTTCAATGAAACTAGGTTTTCAGATTTCCTTACATATAGGTCATTATTAAATTGCATATCTCGGTGACCATAGAAATCAATAATCATCATATTGTTCTCTTTGATTTCGAAG
This sequence comes from Oncopeltus fasciatus, assembly GCA_000696205.2. Classification (NCBI taxonomy): domain Eukaryota; kingdom Metazoa; phylum Arthropoda; class Insecta; order Hemiptera; family Lygaeidae; genus Oncopeltus; species Oncopeltus fasciatus. Next base: position 50,517 of record KZ808113.1, on the reverse strand, counting down.
ACGATCAAATTACGTAATATTGTCATGTCAATGGCACCACAGCTTATAATGTATAACCATTATTGCATACCCCTGGAATTCGGGTTTGAGAATCATGTATAAAACGTCTAGATATCTATTCTAGTCTTCCTAAATCGTGCACTACAGTAGTCCCTATCAATCATCGACGACCCGACATTAAAATTCACTGATGGTATATCTTCCCACGAGATGGCCGTTCGTGAAGCGGAGACGAAGGGCTCAGGGCAGGAGCGAGCGGGCCTAGCCGCATCCCATGGTCACGACCATGCTGCTGCTTTTCTTGGAGGATTATCTGCTAGAAGCAAGCTCTCCCACCGTGCTGCTTCTTACAATGGTTTTCTTGTTCGGGATGCTACATATTTTATTGGAGAAGCACGATCCAATGATTTGCAGCGGTTATTACAATTTGTCTCTCCGCTGTGATAATTCGATTATGGATGAGAGGCGTTCTAAATAAATAAAAAAACTAAAAATTCAGTGAAGGAATCATATGAATCCGTTGAATTGCAGAATTACTTAAATAGAAAAGAAGTTCCTACTGAGCCGGCATTCCTTTCTTAATAGTCTTATAAGTTAACAGGTTGTATAGTTTTGTGTGTTTAATATAATGTACTATTCACATTTTCATTAGAACAGTAAGCATGTGAATTCTGTAATAGGTAGGAAATTGGAATGAATGGAATTCAGTATTCATCTTGTCAATATCTTTGATGAGTGCAATACACTCACGCCTTCTGACCACACACAGAGGAATCTACAGTTTTCCTCTCTCTACGAACTCCAAGATCTCTTCACTCCCCTTTCTAGAGTCAGTCTCACTGGACTGTCCTAACCACATTTCAAAGCCATTTTGCACTTACAGTATGTATTCATGCCGAGCAAACTCTGGTGTTCTCCATATTCAAATGACAGAAGTCCTCTTTTGGTTTATATTTGTATACCTTTGAGTGTATTCATTATCGGCTGAACTGGATGGGTATGGGGAAGGTATGAAGAAGACTAATATGAATATACAATCACAATGAATTATTTTTTAGCTTTATGAATATATCATTAAAATATAATAAATGTAAAATAGTATTACCAAACATTTATTTTTAATTACAATTTTGCTAAAGGCGAGTATTTTATTACATAAGAAGAGAGATTATTTAAGCATGTAACTAGAAAAGTTCAATTCACTCCCCCTCTCTTTTCACAGTCCTTTTCAGCTTATAAAAGTAGTCACTTCGTGATAGGAATTTTGCTAAGCCCTTTCCATTCCTTCAATTATTTTTATTACAGTATGTATTTAACTGAAGTCTGTTAATTATTTTTTGTATGCAATTTTTTTTATAAATGCTTTGCTATTTTGCCATAGTTTCTCTATCAAGGAATATAGTACAGAAACAAATCTCTAAATTTATTAATTTCTCTGTCTGTGAATTTTTTTTATATTGTTTTTGAATTACTAATTAAATCTTTAAGAAATAACCATCAGCATTCTTCACTGTTTTTATAATTCCTAAAATAAATATAATCTTGATCAACATTTACATTATAAGTATAGGCGACTCTAAGAAGATTGTCCACACACACACGGAGCTCTTGATATCTCAGAGTCACAGCCCCTGGGGGAGGGACATTCTCTGATTGATCGAGAAATCTATTTAGACGAATCTGGGGGAAAGCTGGTGTTGGCTGAGTCATGGATCTAACACCCTAACGAATACGGTTCTTCCTCCGTCAATATCATCGCTAACTCCTTTCTTCAACAATTCTTGTGCCAGCTTCTAGAGTCTGCTGATCGTATCAGGAGCCTTAAACTACAGGAACTCCGTATATATTTTTATTAGATGATTTTAGTTGGGGTTCGGTCAAGGTAGATACAAAAAAAAAAAATACAAATTTAAAAAAAGAAAAGTGTATTTTTTTAAAAAGATTATCTGCCAATGAAAAAAATACACTTTTTTTTTTTTTTTAATTTGTATTTTTATTGGATCTACCTTGACACAACCCTTATTAAAATCATCTAATTGTAAATAATAATAATTGGTCACTTTCTCTCCTCATGTGATTGATATTGAATGTCATTTTTACTTAATTGTAATAAAATTACAAAATGTTTTTATTTAACAGAATGTTAATGGAAATGTAATTATCCAACATAATAAGCCACACCCAAATAAATATTTTTAATAGAAGATTAATTTCACTATATTACACTTCACAGCTATTGTTTCAATAACTACCAAGGATAAAAGTGTTAAAATTTATATGAGTGTTTGTTTGGGATTATTTATAAAGATTATTTTTGGCGTGCGATCTCTATGTAATGTATTAATGAAAAAGTCTGGTAATTTGGAATCAATTTCTGGAAAAAGTAATTTTTGATTTGATATCTATTTTACCTGAATATATATGTGGTTTTACTTGAGTTTGAGCAGTGGAGAATTGCCATTTTTCATAGCTTATGTATATTTGTACCAAAGCGAATAGCTTGATTTTAATTATTTTTTTCCAACGGTTTTTTTAAAAAATCTTTTTCTAGTGTAAGCCTCCCTTTCAACCATTTAGGGTCGTGGAGGGAGGGGCTATCTACAGGTTAACATCCCATTCTAAACATCCATGGCTCAGGACTAGCTTTTATTTATAGTTAAAAGCTTGCCCTCGGCGGGGTTTGAACCCGCGGCGTCAGGATTGCGAATCCAGAACGGACCCACTGAGCTACCCTGGCGCCCCTGTTCTTCCAACGGTTCGTCCTATTGTTTTAATATACCTGACCGGCCATCGATGGGTGGAGACTCCCCGAGAGGTGAGGGGTAGCTTTCCCCACACTTTCGTTTAGAAACCGCCCCACTGCCGAGCACTTACCGGCTATTGTCTCTCTATCGGCTGGTTTCACCGGTCAGCTGATCGTGACAGACCGAAGAGGGGGTCATTTGCGGCAGACCGCAGGGAGCCGGCCTGGTGGCGGACACTGCCACTAGAGCAATCCCGGCCACGCCACACATGGCCTACTAGTAATCTCTACTAGTACTCGTCCTTGCCGCAGATTACCGTAACGTAAAGGCTTTCACAAGAACAGAATAAGAAAAAAATAATGTGTATATGTATGGTATATATACATTTGATCCTACTCTTAAATAGAGTAGATAAGCTACATCATCAAATCAATGACATTTGATAAGCTAAAAATAGGGTCCTTTCAAAATTGACAAAAATAAGTGGCATAGTTAGCTTATTTTTTAAGGAACATAATTTGTAAAAAATAAAATCCGATTCCCCAGATCTACTGTATGTAGGCAAAGATGAGTTGAGGTGGAGACGGCTACTTGTGAGGCAGGACAGGGCGTGATGGATGCCTCACAGGAAGTGAGCTTTGAATCCTCAAGAGAAGCGCCTTTTGCCGTCCAGAATGCCAAGTCCTTCAGGAAGTGTGTCGCTTTCTCTGAGTGCAGCCCATCGCACATTCCAGAATGTCCCCTGCGAGCAACATTTAGATTGATGTCCAATGAGCTGACAGATCCAGAATTCCATCGAGTTACTGAAGACTCTGTAAGGGAAGCTCAGATATATAGCTTTAGGAATACTTAGGATAGTTAAACGTTTCAATCTTCCTAAATCAGCCTCCATATCGACCTTGGGCCTGCTAGCGATATTAACATTTTCTTTTGTGGTTCTCTTCGGTTTGTAAGATAATATTGATGATTCTCTCTCATTTATGTTCATCTTTAATGAAACATGGGAAGTCTGTCAAGTCATTCTTTCATCATTCAATAAAAAAATAAATAAATAAAAATCGCAGGAGCTGTGTAAACTTAAGAGGTTTCCTATGTTTCATTAAAGATAGATATTAAAAAAAAAATGACAAAATTTAATTTACAAACTGGACGAGAAGTTTAGACGGGCCGAGAAGGAAAAATATGCGGAACCGTTCTCTCATAGTAGTTACATTCGCAAATTTTTTACTTAATAATTAAGTCTTTAGTGAAAATATTATAGAACATAAATGTTAGAAAATTAAAATTTATACCTATTAAGGTCTTTAACCTTTTCCATAATTCAAATATCAACGCAGATATTAAGGAGGAGGAGGATGAGGGATTCCGGACGACTGCAACTACTAAGGCCCTTGCGCCCGAGTCACCAGAAAAATCAAATCATTATAAAGAAAATTGGATAAATAAATTCATATATGCTTGAACATGCCTATCTCCCTTATGAAATCCATTATTCCGGCTTTATTAACTTCGTCATTTCTCAAAGAATATTTTAATTCTCGGGAAACTGAGTATTTAGCTCTGGTCATGGAATATGTTGGGCATTCACAGATTATGTGTCGAACTGTGGTGTCGACGCCACAAGCAGCACTTACAGGAGGAAAACCACGCTCCAACAAATAACCGTTTGTAAACCTTGTATAGCCAATTCGAAGGCGGGCCAGTACTACCTCTTCATGTCTGCTGGAGCACAACGATGTCAACCACTTGACTGGGTTCTGCTTTATTTCGTGCAATACTGTTCGTGAGCATTCCACCCAAAACCTCTTCCATCGTTCGTTCTCCTCATGATGGGTCAGAGGGATGGACAAAATGTCAGGCAGGCCTCATTTGCTGCCTTATCAGCCTCCACTTTTCCTGGAATACCAGAATGGCCCGGCACCCATACAAATTATCTCAAACCAAAATTTACCTAAATCTCTTTTGAGTCCCAAAAACCACTCCCAGATTCGCATAAAAAGCTCATCATAGCTAAAAGCCGCATTGTTCCAAAAATATAGACACCGCTCAGACCGCAATGACTTTAAGCATCAATCCAGACAAAAATTAAGTGTTTTATTAGGCCTTTAATGGCTATCTGTCTACCCTCTCAGCAGGAGACAAATCCCTTTGGATTGCTACTCGCAGAATCCTTAAGAGCCATGAAGCTTCTATTCCCTTGCGCCGAGGAGATGGTTCCAGTTAATGGACACTCACTTGAATGTGGGTTCAAGTTAATAGTTTAATCTTCTATTAATTTCACATAGGGTCTGCGAGGGAGGGGGAGGTGCCACCCTATTCTAACTCTCTTGGAAAAGCTTTTCTTTCTATATAAATGCTTGTCTAAAAACTGACACGAACCAATGGACGGTATGAGAGCAATTTCATTAAGACATACAAGTGTGAAAGCTATAATGGCTTTTTTTCTTTAGTTTATTTTTAGCATAAATGGTTTTACCGTTAGGAAATCAAGCTATTCATATTGGTCCCATTACGCAACTTTTTTTAAAAAATTCAACTGATCACCGATCCTACACTGGTGAAAAAGGCTATAATTTGGTGTTTTTTTTGTTTTTTTTTTAAACCTTTAGTTATTTATTACATTCTGTTAAATTAAAACATTTTGTAATTTGATCACCACAATGAATTAGAGAATAAAAATGACATACAATATCAATCACATGAGGAGAGAAGGTGACCAATGACACCACTCTCAATTTATTTACAGATTATGTCCCCAGGAGGTCACGGGGCCATCTTCTTTTTGGTCGTCGGGGTGGATCATAGGGGTTGGAGTCCGATGACAGNATATATATATATATATTGTGTGGGTGTTTATCTTCATTACTATAAGAACTACAAAAACAGGCGTAAAATATCATTTTATGTCATTTTTATTCTATGATATTTTTAAAAATGAATACTTAGGAAAACGTTTAGGATGTAATTTCCTATTAGTTTGGCATATCCCGGGGTTTTTGAAATCTATAAACTAAATTTAGTTGTTAGGCTTTTTATTGGAAACCGCCGAATGAATTTATTTTGGTTAAAATCGAACGAGGGGGGATATTCCACCGGGTTTAGTGGGAGACCAAAATTATGTAATCGTGCTATCATTTTTTACTTTAAGAAAAGGTTTATAGATTGTATGAAATGTAAAACGCAATTTGTCCACGTTTACTTTCTATATAAAAAAGAAACTTCCCCTCACTCATCCATTCCTGGCTTATAAGATAAAAAAAAAAGTTTAGTAAGCAACTATATTATATTAGTGGTCCTAAGCAGATTTATGAGATAAAGAAAAACGTATGTTAAAGAATATATATTTAAACATAACTGAGATGGCTGACCCTCCCTTCCCTTAACAGGCTTAGTGATCCTGCTTTGCCTTCTAGGACATCTGTGTTAAAAATATACATATGATGTATAATAAAAATGTACTCCTAAATGAGTTAATCTGTGATTAATGTTACTGAACAAAAATCCATTGTTTCAGGTCTTGAAGCAGGATGAGCAGTAGCGGTTATACTTGTGTTCGATATATCTTCTGCTTTGTTAATGTCCTCTTGTGGGTGAGTATGGAGCTTATGCATTCAACACAATTATGGGTGACTGTATCTTTATTTATCCATCATAAAAATTTTTCTCCCCTTGATGTGTTGTAGTTATCAATAAATTAACTCGACTATATCCTGGATCAATGAAGTGCCTTATGATATATACGATATTGTCACCTATATTATTAAGGAGCTTATTTAACATTTTGAGTATGATTGTTACCTAAATAAACAAACGTTTGAAAAACTATACAGTTTTATATATTATATTTTATTTAAATNCACTCGGAATACGCGATCTGCCACGGAAGCTGCCACAGACAGAGGCTAACTTAACACTGACTGATGGTTTTTTTTTTTTATTTTTTTATTTTTTTTTTTTTAAGTTTTTACGAATTAAGGACTATTGTATCTGTTTTAACATTTACAGACCTTACACTACTTTCAGATATATACATGGCTTTAAGAAGATTAATTTTTATTTTATTCTCAAGATTGATTTCAAGTTCTCCTTGAATGATTTATGCAAAGTTAAATTAAATATAAGTATTTTTATGGAACATATTTATGAAAATTCATAGATTTATAATATAATTTTTAAGTTTTCATTAACTATTTCTTTTTGTTATAATGATTATATACCCTGAAGGATATTCAATTAATGACTTAGTATTGGCATTATTATTTTCACTTCTTATTTTTTATTGCATAGTACATTTTAATTAAAAGTTAGTTTTTATTTAAGGACTGAAAATGGCTCATATGGGCCGGAACATATTAATAGAGTATGAAAGACGAAATAAATAATTATTACTGAGAATATATTGGTCTCCTCTATAACTTTTTTTTTTATATATTAAAGTCAAACTAACAACAGTCTGTAGAATAATTCCGAGATAAATGTATACGATATGCGATAAATACGACAGAATAATGCCTCCTGAGTAACAAATTGGCGATTGAAATGTACCACCCTGCTAGCCTGTATGATCCCCCTGAATTTATAATGCAATGGCAGAATAACATCTTTTACGTATGTCTCCGCCCACAATACTTGACGTTTATCAAGAATTTAAATGGCATAGTTTATATGTTTTTGAAAATTTACGATACAATAAAGAGAAGAACGTATTTATGTCTTATATTTGCAAATAGAGGGTGAGTAATTAGGCTCCTGGTAAGTCGTGAGTAAAAAGGGCAAAGTAAGGGACGAATAGAGGTATGGGAATGTTATTAAACGCAAAGTTGTGAGGAGACTCCCTCGGTATAGTTTAATCTTACCAACATAAGAAATAACTTGAACGCGTTTGGACTTATTAATTTAGATTCTCCGTAACACTGCTGGACTACGTCAGGATGGCTTTGTCAGGTAAAGAAAGAAGATTTAGGACGTCATCAGCGAAAAGGGCCAGGAACGGTTGGGATATTTGCAGTGTAAAGGATATGTCCAAGCACACTGCCGGTGGAACGCCCACTAACTTATAAAACATAACAATTAAATTGAAAATAAATATAACGGTTGGAGGTTGGTTGACCGTCGAATCTTATGCTGGAGAAATTAGTCATGGTTTCGGCCAGAATCAGAAAAATAAAAGACTCCAAAATTATTAGGTAATTATTTTATAGTTACCAACATTTCGACTTAACTTGTATCATCAGGGTGATAGTGATGTCTGGAGAGATCTCCGAGGGAGTTTTATGGTCACATCTCAGAGTGCAGAACTAAAATGTTTAGTTGACTATAAGAAAATAATTACCCAATAATTTTGAAATATTTTATTTTTCTGATCCTGGCCGAAACCCTGACTAATTTCTCCAATATTATTTAATGTATATCGCTGACTGATTTAACAAGATCATCGATTTAGTGATTAGTTAAAAATGAATGAGTAAATAAATTGAATTATCCTCCTATTTGTAAATAGCGACTGTAATAATAAATGCCTCCTCAATGACATGAGAACTTTTTTTTTTAGGAAGATATGCTTGTTTTCACAGTTATCTGGCTGCGGCATCCTCGGTGTCGGGGTCTGGCTGCACACGAGGGGACTGATCAACGACGGCTATGCCACTCTCATACCCCAGTACCGCTTCTTGGCGGCAGACGTACTCCTCATCATCGTCGGCGCCACGACTGTGCTCGTCACGTTCTTCGCCTGTTGCGGCTCTTGGTTCCAGAGCAGGTGCATGCTGGTCACTGTGAGTATATCTCAAGTCCAGTCCGGGGGCTGTCGGGAAAAGTCCGTCGCGCAAGTGCTATCTCAGCAGATTGGGAAAATCTTTCTTGGAAGTGAATGAGAGTGAGTGTGAAAATATAATTTACGAACCGGAGAGAACAATAAGTGTATTGCATAAAGGTAACTGAACTTCGCTATAGACTGGCTGGGGAGAAGAGTAGGGGACCTACTCACCCACCGTAGTTGTATTCCTTAATTCCTTCCTTAACAAGCGTATTTCGTAAAAATGTCATAGAATATAAAAGCTAGAAAATTATATCTGACACCTATTAGTTCTATAATATTTTTCGTTGTTATATAACAACAAAGATATTACGAATATACGGTCCATGCTTTCACTCGTCCGATTTCAACTAAACTGAATTTCGAAGGTTTACAATTAAAATATTGAATTTGGTTTCATATTTCAAAAATAAGAGGGACCGTTCAACAATCGAAAGTGCATTATTAAATATATTTCTCATTATACATTCTTCTAAAAAATGTAATAGAATATAAATGTTATAAAATTACATTTTACGGCTATTTTTTTATACATTAACATNAAATATTAAAATATCACAATAATTAAGTAGCAACAGGAATTCCCTTAACGCTGTATGCATATATATATAATTTATTCGTACCGCTAACATAAACGAAGAATTGAGATTCTAAATTTTGGTCTTTCTCCAAGACCCTTGACCGATTTCAGACATTAACGAACTCATCAAACTGTTTACAGTCTACATCTACAAAATGAAGCTTAAATAGCTATATTAGGATTTAAAATTTGATATAAATTAATTTTTTTTAAATTGAGAATGCTAGTGCACCTAAATACACAGTCTAAATACGCGCGCGCGCCCACAGAGATTAACAGGCACACTCCCTCAGTCTCAAACACACACAAACTCCTTGTCTCTCTCTTCTCCCTCACACACACGGAAGTAATAGCAAAATTATAAATGTGCACAATTTATTAATTTTTATTAAAGACATTTTTATTATGTATAATTTATTATTTTTTTTCAGTACTTCAGTCTTGTGATAGTAATGTTCTTGATGGAGTTCATAGTGGCTACATTGGCTTTTATTTATCGAGAAGACTTGAACTATGTAATAAAAGATGAACTCCTGGATGGTATTAAGTATCATTATAAGAATTCAACTGATAATGGTCTGGAGGTCATTTGGTCAAGCATTCATTCCAAAGTAAGCCAATATTAATTATCATTATAATAATACATTTTTGATAGACTAGAAAATAAATAGTTTAATTTCATACATATTTAATAATAAATTTGAATATATATTTCTGTATAATATTCTTCAGCATAAAAATTGTAAAAAAAAAAATAAAATAAAATAAATAAATAAACTACGGAGTAGTAAGACTATAATAGTAAGTTCTAGTGTTATTATGTTTATTTTTTAGTTCCGGTGTTGTGGTATTAATGACTACCTGGATTGGTATGAGATTGATGCTTGGAAAGAAAGGAAAATCGTCCCTGCTTCTTGCTGCCTTCCTGAATATAAAAATATGACAGGTAATGTAACAGCTGCTTTAAATGAACATTTAATTTTTTCTCTTACAGGACGCAATAAAGGTTCAGACAGTTAACTTCTGATTACTCCTCCTTTTATTTTAAATATAAAGTAGTTTTTTAATTAGGATGAGTAAGAAAATACTAGAAGAAATAATGACATGACAAAAACATTTTTGAATATGTACAATACACTTCACGTACAAATACTTGATTGGATATTATTTTATTTATGAATGCCAATGTTTCGGCTTATAATTCATCAGGGTAATATTAATGTATAAATGAATCTCTGCAAGGGATCAATCTTGTTACTTCTATGACAACAGGTGGAAATACATTTTCAATGGTGAAATAATATATTCATTGCCAAATTATATTAAGGTTAATGTAAATCCATGAATTATCTATTTATATTGTCCTAAATCATTTTTTTCAGATTGCTGGGAAGAAGGCAATTATGCTAAATGGTACAAAAAAGGATGCTCTGAGCAATTACTAATGTGGTTTGTTGGTCAACTCCATATCGTTGGAGTCGTTGGATTGCTTGTTTCGTTCATTCAGGTACTTGTTGAGGCACTTATTGACTTAAATAATCTAAAGTATTTATTAGCATTTTTTGAACTAATTTAAAGAATATTTTCAAATAAAAGTGGGGATTCATAAAACGAAATAAGATAAGAATTTACAATATGTCATTGTAAAATCTGTGAGTTTTTAATATTTAGTATGAGGCTAGAAATAAATAAACAATAAATTTTTTTCTCGGCTTTTAGTTTCTCATTCTTGTTTCATACTATTATGTATGGAATCAATTTC
>KZ808113.1:17782-33439 GCA_000696205.2 Oncopeltus fasciatus | reverse complement strand
ATATATATAAATCTTAATATTTAAAATGGAGTTGTTTTTGAATTTCATCAATCCTCAATCAAGCAATAAAAATATGAATATACTTATTTTTTTGGGGGTCATATTATGCAGATTAACAATATAAAGTATGTCTTGTAAAGGAAAATATAGCCTTTAAGTTCCTAAAACTTAAGAGTTTCAAACCAAGTACTGAAAAACTATATGCAGAGGTCTCTTGAAAGTTAAATAAAGAACAAATTTCCTTTGAAGACTAATAAAATGGGGAAAGGGGTTGAACCTAAATGTAATCACTATTATTTAAAAAATATGTATAAAAAAACTGTAATCCGACATAACATTAATTGATTTCCCACATACATATTATCTTCAAGGGTGAAGACATGTTATCGTCAAGGGAAGGAAGTGCGATGTTTAGGGTCACAAATAGCAGTTCTTTAGTCAAATTAAACTCCATAATCCAAACATTTTAACACAGAGATCATGTAGGAACTTAGCTGATAAGTAAGCTCTAAGTTTTGCTTGTGAAACGTAAGCAATACCGTATATCGTCATTGATATAAATTATATGCAACACAATATAAATATTGTGCATGCACACACAATTCAGTGCAGGAATCTGGCATTTAAAGAAGTTTTAACACTAGGAAACTATGGTTATATAAGCTCACTAGGATATAATTAAAGGGAAAACTTCAATAAAATTTTCCATACTAACAGCGTTCATAAACATTTTATTTATAATTCATTAATAAAAAAATATTTTAAAAAGGCAAATATAAAACAATAAGAAAATAAAATGGAATGGTGATTTACTGATGAAAACCAACTTTGTCCCTTGGAATGAGTCTCAATTCAGAACCATGCTTCAAAAATACTGATCCTGAAAATTAAAAAAAATTTAAATTAAGAAACAACAGTTTATTATTTTATGGACAAAATAAATATTTGGTAATAAAATAAAAAGAAAATAGTAGCAATAATTGGCCTACAACCTTCTAAGTGTGCTAAAGCACAATGTCATCAAGTGGGTAAGAAAATAACATATTTTGTATTAATTTACATTTTTTATAAAATTATAAATTTTTAACTTAATGATTTAGAAGAGAATTAATTTTAATGAAACTTGGCCCATTTCTTTGATGAAGAGGGTGTAATACTTAGTTTATATCTATTAAACCCAACACAGGTTTGTTTAATTATAAAATACATATTTCATAAGTTAAGCATAATTGAAAAAAAAAGGAAGCGATCTGGAATCAGGATGCAGGAGAGGCTCACTTTTTTCTTTTCAACAAGGATAACTACTTTTGATTTAGAGTAAAAGCGTTTATTAATAATTCAACATAAGAAGCCTTCTGTTTGTGATGCATCATTAAGAGTTTGTAAGTAACTAAGGTTCTACATGCAACCTAATAATAATAACTCAATAACATCTGCATATAGAGCAAAAGGAGGTTAAAAAAATAAAGTATAGAAATCCATCCAGAGTATTTTTTTCTTTCTTACAATGAGGGTTTTGAGATTCACATTATTTAACCCTATGTAGAAAATAAAAGACTTACCTGCATTCTGGGAGGGATTAATACCAATTCCTTCATTTGTAATAATGGCCGAAGTTGCTGGAGGAACTTTGAATTCTTCAGCAGCAAACTTTACTACAGCTGTAAAGGGTGTGTTTTCAGGAACACTCAGACTGAAAAATAAATAATTTGTTTAAATGTTTGTATTCATTAATTATCAGACTATAATTGTCTCTTATATAATTTATAGTCCAGCATAATTACAGTTATTTATAATTCAGAACAATATTCTCTTTCAGATATACCGATATTAGCTGTGTATAATGTGTTTATTATGTTAAATAAAGTGTAATTAATTGGTGTCAGAATTACAGTAGTCTATAACTTCAGACACCTCTACTTAATAAGCAACTCTTTTCAATTATTTGTATTCTATAATCCTTACTAGTCTTCATAGGAGTTATTTAGACTGATCGTGGATGACAATAGAATTCCACAGAAGCTCTTTACAAATATTTATATCCTTACTTTACCAATCATTCTGCATACAGCATGAAAAAAGTTTCATGTTAGGTTTTACCTCCACAATTGTATCATTTGAACAACTCCTCTGGAAATTATCTGAAATCCCTTGCTCCCCAAAAATCTAATAAACTCTCCTTTTTTTACTAACTAGGACTTTGAGAAAGTTCTTCTAAAATTAATAATACATATCATAAATCTCTTAAATATCCTTTTGGCTTTTGATCTATTCTACTTCCATGAAGGAGAATTGTAAGTAATGGAGGTAGAAGACAAGGATTGGGTACATGGATAAGGGTGAATACTCATTCACTTTCAATTTCACTGAGGAAAATTATGAACCAGAATGATAAGAGATCTTGGATGTGCAAGATATTGAAATCACGATGACGGGCAGAAACAATATGGACCATTGGTTTGTTTTTCTTACATATTAAAAGGCTTAGCAGCTTCAGGGTTTTATACTGCAGTTCCAAATTGGTTGTAGTGATACCCTAGATAATCTGTTTGTTTTCTTGTATGAGCTGTTAAAGCCTGTTTATAGCTCAGTATATGTTGAGTTCTTGACTTTTGATTTTAAGATGTTAAATCTTGAGACAAGATGAAACCCAAGACATGAAATAAGTAAAGGTATATTATTGTACATAGCATTATTGAGAGATTCTTTCTGTACTTGGAAATTAACTTCATAACATATAGATTCTTAACATACAAGTTTTCAAGTGAGTACTATCTGCTTCTCATCCCATAGCTGCTAATAATGATTGTTATAGATAATAGACATGAAAGAGAAGTAAATTGTTTACTTCAGCTTATGGAATTTTTCTGTTAACGTACTTTTTCCTATTTTTAACTCAAGAAGGTCCCACCACGGATAGAACTGATGGAATAAAATGGGAAAGTAATGCTTTTCATGAAATTTGTAGAGATCATTCATGTAATGATTGTGAAGGTAAGAATGCAGTAATTTTTTAAGGGTCCTCTTCATTCTTTTCCCTAACATTATTTAGATTAAATTTAACTCAAATTGAAACTCTCAAAAAGAACAGTATTGGTCATGGAATGTTACGGAATTATGAAAGCATATGGTTTTCTGACTTTCAGCACATGAGATATCAGACTTTGCTTTTTTTGTGAGAGATTATTAAACTTCCTTGTTTATTTAAAGTGAGATTTTTGGTAAGCAATATTAATTGTCTCTGTTAGTTTTAGCAAAGTGGCCAATACATTTGCTCTTAACAAGATATTGAGTAATTATGAATTAAGATATTCTCTTGGAGGATCATTGGGATCTCAGTTGATGAGCAAATGCAAAAACTGAATTATTTGGGCACTTTCGACACCAGGCCAATGATATCCAATTGAATACTACATTTTTATAATTGATTATATAATTAACTACTTATAATAATCATATATTTTTCATGTATAGATGAAAAATGTTAAAATTTAGACATTTTTACGCAGAGAAGAGTTGCTTAAATTGTGAAATTTTTTTCTTTTTTTCAGTGCTAATATAACTACGTGTTTGGAATTTCAAAAGACAAAGATGATCCTAAAAAGAAGCAGATATTATGGCAATAAGAAAACCAAGGTGAATTACTTTATTCATGCCAATGATTTCAATGAATCTATATAAGATTTTGCAAAAGGAAGAAAAAATACTGAAATAGGTCTAGATATTAAAATTTAAATTCCCCTTACAACCTTCAAAATTGTATTTTAAATAAATTTCTTAATATGATGTTTTCCTTAAAATTTTACAAAATGTAAATTTTAGAAGATTATATTTCACTTTTCAATTTGGTCTCTGATATAATACTTATAATATGATGAATTTATTCATGAGTGCTTGAATAATTTGTCTTTAATATTTTTTTGTATTAATATGTTAATTTAGAAATTCCTTTAATGTGGGAACGTAGCCAGTGGTTTAAGTTTGAGTTGGTAGAGGTAGAGCAGTTCTTAAAAATTTTTATGTATAGAATTATTTTAAGCATACCAATATTTCTGATAAACATGCATTGAGATGCTGATAAGTGAGTCAATAGATTTAATCCAAGCAGAGGGAGTCTTCATGGGTAAAAGAGAGAATAAAATTTTACTAATTTGGATGAAGACCAGAACTGTGGTGGTAGCTGAGGTCAAAAAGCAATTCAACTCGATTTAGAAACAGAAGTTGTTCCTGTCCTCTTGTGAGGAGGGTGAGTACTTACCCCTTCAACTGATTGAAGAAATTGTTATTGCCGAAAGAATTGATCAATTCTTTGCTGCTTATGTGAACCTAAGGTTTTAATTCCAATATGTGGAAATTTTAATCTGGTTCCATGAAAGGGAAAGAAAATAATTCCACTGAAATGTATATCTTAGGGGAATTGGCTGCCATTCTACTACTATAAATTAATATGATAAAATATTCAAGGAAAGAAGGCTGCAGAAGTGGAGTGCATGAGCTGAACATATGAAGACAACAGTTAAAGATGCTGACCTGGTTACGAAACATCTTTGTTTTGTTTTTTTCATTATTTTATTGAAGAATTATGTGAAAACAAAAAAAAAACTGAACTACACAAAAAAATACTAGAGTGCAAAAGTCTGTAGACATATGATGTCAACATTTGGATATGCTACCAACCAGAGTTGAAGAGGCTAAAGAATGTACAAGTAAAAAAGACTAACAGTTAATAAGGGGTAACAAAAATTCAAAAGCCTACTCGAAGATATGAAGTTGTCAAAATTGCAGACGTTATTGACTCAATGGTGAAAGTTTATATTTTACTGAGTCAATTAGAGTAAAAAAAATTTTAATATAAGACTTTTTTTTTAAATCACTTCTAATATCTTTGTATCTCTAAAGTCAATATCTTTGTTCTTGTGTTTCCTGATAAACCATTAGGTGCAGGGGTACTTAAACACCTTGCGGTAATGTCAGAATTCTATGTTAAACAATTTTTTTTATGTGACTTATATGAAGAGAGCTCTTTAACAGTGTGTAGAATGTTGTTTCAAACTGCAGTTCGGATATGGCTAAACCCATATCAAACAGATGCTTGCCTTTTTACCCGTAGCCTGCTCTATTATAACTGCAGCTATCTCTTTTAGCCCATTCTGCTTAGTTTATATAGTAGCTCCTTTCCCCTATTTTTGTTAGGCTTCCCCAAGATGAGCTTCGAATGGGTTTGTGTTTTTATTCTTCTCCATCATAATATAAGTTTCTTCTTAGCCCATTCATTCCTTTCCATTGCTATGGCTAAGGATATATTGCATATATATCCCTATGTGCTCTAGAGCATATGATTAATAAATAATCCAAATAGAGTTTGTTAAATATAGAATTAAAATGACTGGGAGAGAAGATGTAAAATCCAAAATTGGAATTATTTAATAACTGTATAATTTTTTATTAGTTTACAAAAAACTTCTAAAACATTTTTTTATTATTTTTTTTTTTAACTTAATGAATAATAACACGAATATTGAAGAATGTAAAAGGAAGATAAATTCAAGGAGGATTATTATTGAAAAAAAAAAAAAAGTGGAAGAGAGGGAAGTAGAAATTAAAAATCATTAACATATTCATTACTATTAGTGATAAGAAAAAATTATAGAATATAATGTATGAGACATTTAATTTCCCTTATTTTCTATTACATATCATTTCATTGAAAAGCATAAATGAAAGAACTTATTTAAGACTTTGTCCTAGAGGGTTGAGCACCCTCCCTCTTTTTCTTTTTGACAGTGTAGAGCAACCTTGGTGAGCATTTCTTTTTTTATTCATAGCCCTTTTTTGGCTTTAAGAATCAAATCGGTCAATATCTGGTATTTAGGCTTGTCTTAATAAAACATAAGAAGTCATATTATTTCTTACAATGTCTGCTTGATGGACTTTTTGGTATTATTAATGATGTGAAGAGGATGATTTTTTTAATAGTTGCAACACCTTACCTGACCCTAATAAACATGAGGAACATTTATCATGAATTTTACAGAAATATAAAATTAAAAATAAAGTATAAATACATAAAATATAAAATAAAATTATTTGTCTAAGCATAAGAATAATCTGGAACAGCCTTGGATATTTTAGAAAATTGTTAAATGAGATTTAATATAGGTTTAATATTAATATCGGGTGACATATCTATAACAATTCAAAACTGGTTATTAGTTAAGTAGTGAAAAACCAATATTTTTATTTTATTTCTCAAATCAATAATAATGTTCATTACCACAATTTAGACCATTAAGTCAATTTCGGTTTTAGTTGCCTTAGAAGTAAAATAAATAATAGTGTTGCCAATAAAATTTATTTTATGAAAATTAAAAATTGTTTTAACAGAAAGAGATTACAGAAAATATAAAATATATTGATTTCTGTTTCATCAATAAAAACTCTAATAATGCAAATACTGCTAAAAATATTAAGCCATAAAAAATATTCATCATCACTACATTAGTAGTGAGATCCCTAGATGACAGCTTATTCCTGTGATATATTCTGTGTTGGTGTATTCCAATAAATTTATTGGATGTATTATAGTAAATTTACTAATGTACTTTTTTATATAGATAGATTTAGTATGTATGAGTATATTTCACTAAATATTAAACGGATCTTAAGTTAACTTTCAAGACAATCTAAGTTAACATTTATCTGGCTTGCTTAATTTTCCAAGTTTAAGGAAGTGCTCTCCAACTGGTTTTAAGTTTTTTCCCAGTTCACAATGCACATGACAAAAATGGCTTAACTTATTAATATTAATGTATAAAGTTTTAAAATGTTTCTGAGGTATGAAAATAGTTGTTCGATGCGCATGTTCATATATACTTTGTTATTAATTGAAGCTAAAAAATGACTCTTTTTGTAATCTGCTAGTAGATTCATTGAGATTCTCCTATTTGAGTTAAATAGAAGTTGAAATTAAGTATTTCTCATGTTCCTCTACTAAATAAATCTAACCATGCATTGGTCATTACAGTAGAAAAATTATACCCATTTGGGAAAGTTGAATGTCTTAAGCTTTCTAGCAAAAAAATAAATTAATGCAGTTTATTCATATAAATTAAGTTTATTCATTTTTTTACTACTTTAAATTTTATGCAGTAACTACAAATAAATTAAAGCTTGATAATTGCAATAAACGCATATACACTACATAATATTTATACATATGCTAACAACTGTTTAAAAAAATTGAGTAAATAATTGATGATTATAATAAAATGAATTTGAGCAATAATAATACTTTCTTTTAAAATATAAGCTTTTTAATTCTTTTGTTTGAAAATATAAATTGTCATTTCTTTTACATATAAAAAAAGGTTCAATATAAATCAGAGTATTTTCCAATGATCAGAGCTTCTTATTTTTCTAAATTTTATACTTATAACTAGCACTACATAAAAAAAGGAGGAGACATTTAAAACATATTTGTTCTCTCTTATCAAAAACATACATAGGGAAAATAAACTTAAAACACATTCAATGATTATATTTTTATTGTTTCTTCATACTTTGTATTATAATTCTGATTACCTGGAATATGCTATATGTGCCCAACTTTATCATTTGGCCATGGCTCTTAAAGCAATATCAACTCTTACAATGACAGCTTAATAAATAGCTGATTAAGCTTGCAGGCTTTATCAAATATTTAATACAAAGACAATAATCTATATTTTCTTTAACACAATGACCTTATACATACAATTTAAAATTAACTTTTTTACACTAAATTGGAGAAAATTTAGGTCTAGCTAGAGAATCAAAATATAAATAATAAATTAATAATTTGATAAATTAATGACACTACTTTTTCAATATTTCAGAGCTTTCAGCTGCTAGTTCGCTCAGTATATGATCCCAGAAAAGAAAATTTCCTTTTTGTTTTCTAGAATATATAAATGATTTAAGTTTGAAGTGAGTCACTTGAGAAGAATATAAAAATTTAATAATACCTAAAAATGCAGAATAGCTAATATCACATGAAGAACTTGAATTCCAACTGTTACTGCCGATATCAAATTTGTAAAATGTTTCCATAAAGCTTAAGGTGGATTTTATGAGATTAAAAGTATTAGGAAATTTTTTGACGATCTCTACAAGCTCTTGAGTCTGAAGGATTTCTACCCAAGCAGGAGAACAGGGTTTAGCAGTGACATGTGTACAAATTACATCTATAAGCAATGTCTGTAGTTGGAGTATGTCAGATGTAGAGCAGAGAGACAGAAGTGCTACTAGAGGCGGAGCAGCAGATGGGTCAGCTAGCATGTCTATAGCAGCATCACGGACACTTTTCTCTTCTCCGGAGTCACACAACCTCAACCAACTCTGGGCAAGGAGAGAGGCAGCCACTTCTTCTTCAGGAAGCCCCCCAAGTTCTGCCAGCTTCAGGTAAAGCGTCCTGGCCTCAGACAGCCTATCTACCACAACCTTAAGCCTAGACTCTCCAGCCTCAAGAAGGAATTCTTCCACAGCAATTTCTACATGATCTCCAATTGTTAGAATTTTTTTGAGTACCTCATCCCCCCATGTCAACAGTTCATGGCAGCTCACTGGTACTATCTTTCCACTCTTTCTTAGATAAACATTGAGAGCACTTTCAAAAACATCAGCCAATCCCCTTGATGACAACCCTTCTATTAATCTTTCAACGTAAAACACATTCTTGAAAAGGCCCTTTATCTGATCAACCTCTATACTGCCAGTGCTTGCCAAATTCAAAAAATGTGAAATTTCATTAATTGCTTCAAAAATATCTTTAAAATCATTTTCGTTGACCGACATCTGCAGAATTATAACAATTGAGCCTCATTCTAATTTTCTAGTAGCAAAATAGTGATGTCCTTTCAAATTTATTAATTCCTTTCAATCCTGAAATAGGACACAATTAGTTAGCATTTCTTATTTTAAATACCTAATAAATAAAATATTAAGACAACTACTTTACAGAATACTAATTTTCCAGCATATAAAACTATTATTTGCCCACAAATTTAATTGGGAGAGAGTAAAAGAAAACGGGAGTACAGCAGAAGTCAAGACTCCCCATGAAGTGGTCTTAGGGTTTTAACGCCTTGACCCTTCTTATGACACTTCTTATGAAGTCATGACACACTCCCTTAATGCAATCTTATCATCTTACCTTATATAGATTATACAATCCTGGGTAGATCTATACTCCTTACTGAACTCCCACTATTAAGCTCAATTCTGAACAGCAGTCTTCAAGTTCCTGTTCTCTAGCAATTTCATCTATCAAATATTACTCTGTCAACTCCTCTGTACTTCAGCTTATCCCAGTTAAATGTCCATAGCTGCAGTAAAGTTCAGTGTCAGCTACTCTTTTAGAGACTTAAATTGTTCTAAATCTCTATAAGACCAGTCAAACAAAGCCTCTCAGATTCGATAAATATAACTTTCACTTACATAACACTTTATATAATGGTCAAAGAGCCCTCAGTTTTCTGTCACAATTCTCTATCAATTTCCTTTCTTATAAGAAGCACTATCCTTTTGGGAAACTTCCTTTTTTTAAACTGCACTAATTATAATGCTTACAGAGATGGTTCAGCATTGAGAAGTACAGGTAGGAATAATATGCCTCACTGATCCCTTTGATGTATATGTTCGGATTTCCTTAATTAATGATCAGTTCCTGAGATAGCAGCATTAGGTTAACAAAGGACATCATGACATTTATGAAAGCTTTCCTCAATAGTGACCAGGACCTTAACATATGGTAGGTCAATTCTGGGACTTCCATCATAAGCTCTTTTGAGAAAGACATAAAAAGCAACTTACTTTTCCTGAGTTCTCTACATGTGCAAAATAGCTCAAAAGCCTATAATTGTAGGCTATCCCTTTGATACACGTATCGCATAGGAAATCATAAAATGGTTGAATTCAATAACCTATGTTTAATTAAGTGGTAACTATATGATTTCTGTCATGGCTGGTGTATCAGTTTGTCAAATTTCTTCTGCAAAAACTCATTCATTGACAGACCAAAGATCTCCTAAACAGCTTCCATGTTAATTCAGTTCAATCATAATAATAGGACTTGAAGCCCCCTCCCTCCCAACCAATTATTAAGTCTTGAAAATTACTCATGATGCCAAGTATAAGCCTTCTACATATGTATATCAAAATTCATTGCAGAGTTTCTCCCCATATGATCAGACTCTTAAAAAGACCATCAA
The DNA here is from genome assembly GCA_000696205.2 of Oncopeltus fasciatus. NCBI lineage: Eukaryota > Metazoa > Arthropoda > Insecta > Hemiptera > Lygaeidae > Oncopeltus > Oncopeltus fasciatus. The sequence goes on along the minus strand of KZ808113.1, from coordinate 23,192 downwards.
GTTCTAGAAGAACAGTATGTTAAACCAAAAAATCTTTTAAGAAAATTAAAGAAACACATTAAAATGGATACAGATACAATGAAGATAGTGAATAGTCATGTACATAACTTCAATGGCCATTCTCAGTGAAAACGAAACTTTATATTTAACATTTTCATTTATTCTAACAATACATTTTAAAGAGTTTTGTTATCATTATAAAACATATGATTTAATGATTATAAGAAAACTGCAATCATGATATATAAGCAAAGAATGCCACTAAACCCCTCCCCCTCCCAAAAAAAATAAAAAATAAAAATAAACATGAAAAAGTGGAAAACTTTCAATAACATACAGAAAAAAAATTAAATTAATCAATGTTTACAAAGAACAGAAGCATTTTTTTTTTTTTTTTTTTTTTTTTTTTTAATTTTAGACGATAGAGAGCGTGGTACACGAGTAAGTTAGTACAACAAATATATACATAAATTTTAACAGACCCTATTTTTTGCTTCTCCAATGTTGGATAGTGGAAGATCTGTTAAAGATTTTTTAAAGTCGTGTTATTTATGGTACCTAACTATATGTGAACAGTTGGATTCCCGACGAGAAAAATTATTATCATACCTTCCGTAATCCGTCTTCATTGGTTTCTGCAAACCATCTTCTGTTGGCGAGCGCTTTCGGACATTGTCCATCCTCGTGGCCGAATACATGAGTTCTCTGTCACTGTCTGTGTCAACAGTTAAGTTATTTGTTTCAAAGAAGAAACATAACAAAGCACTACGAAATTCTCATAATTTTAAGGCATTACTTAAAGAAAAAAAAAAAGAAGATAGCCGCTGCAGCAACTTTTGACATTATTAAATGTAAAGGGGAAGGTATCTGGTTTGAAAAATTTAGCTGTGGAGAATAAATGGAGAGTTTTTGACCGTGGAGATTATTAGTAGAGAATTTGTTGGGGGTTCAGTCAAGGTTGTTCAACCCCAACAAATTCTCCTATAATTTATCAGTGGAGATACGACGTTGGAAAGGAAGAAGGGCTCCGGGCGAACATTAATGGAGGATACTGATGAGGTTCTGTAGGAAGCTGTTGAGTCAAATCCGTCCACGAGTACTCGCGAACTTGCCAGGGTTTGTGGTGCGTCGAAAGATACTGTCAGTCACCATCTACTCTCTAAGGGGAAGGTGAAAGAGAGCAGGAGACTTGTCCCTCACGAACTTACTCCTGAGCAATTAGCTAAGAAATTAGAGAAAATTAATTTAAAAAACCCTTCTGCTATGAGTTTTTGTCGGATGATTGCCACCTGCGAAAAAAAGTGAGTTTACGGACGAAATTGGACTAGAGCGCGGTCTAACAGCCTTCTGGTTGCTGCAATGGGGAAATTAAAAAAAAAAAAAAAATCCATACTTTGGGGTTTTTGTCATTTTAAAGGTATTATTATACAAGAATTGTTTCAGCGTTGGATCGAGCAATTATCTAGCTGATGGCTAACGACGGTAGATAACAATGGAGTATACTATGGATAATACTTGTATTTTATGTCAAACATATAATAATAAAAATATTTTGTATAAAAGCTGTATTTATATATATATATANGAATACCATAGTCCATGGTGAGACACCTGAGAAATCCACTACTCAGTACTTATATATATATATATATTTGCAACTCAAAGTTGAAAATACAAAAAATGTGTTAAGGTGGAATTCACTGTGAAAGAATATTTCATGAAATTCTATTAAAAACGGAAATAGTCGGAAGCAGACAGTGCGATTACATTTTTATGATATGGGAAAATTAGATTGCCTATCCTGTATCCCACCTACTTCTTGCCCGAAATATTTATCAGTGTACAAATCATCTGGGTTGAGTCTCATTACTCTCAATTGAATATCACGCCCGCTACAGAGGAACAGTAAGTAAAGTATCGCTACAGAGGACAATTTAGGATATACTTAACACCCACTGGTCCAATTTCGTTCAATAACGACTCAGTTTTTTTTTTGTTTTTTTTTGTTTTTTTAAGACTTAAATATTTAAATTTTTCGATCTAAAACAGAGATAAACCCACGCGCGCGCACACACAAATATATCTTTATGTTTCTCTTTCTGATAGTACTTAAAAAAAAGTAATTTAAACTTCTTCTTTAGATATTAATGATCAATATTTGTGAAATTTTAGCCAAGAAAATACCATTATAACTGACAATATCGGCCACTTATAGTAACTACTAGATGCAATTATACCAACTATTTCAGTCTATTGTCTGGGAATTATTAGAGTAAATCTTCGAAAAAAAATTAGATTACATTGCATCCGCAAGAATTACTTTTTTCTTAAACGGAATATCGAAACTTATTTAAATATGGCTCTTGTAGTGGGATGGCAAACATCTCATTTTTAAGTTGAGAGTTCTCTAAATGATTCAATCAATTGTAATTGATATTTTTATCGCTGAAACAGTATATTTTGTATTAAGGTAATAGTGATGTATTGAGTTGGTGTTGGTATATAAGTAGTTGACATGTGCTACAATAAACAATAATATACTTAAATAGGTTAAAACTATACAGGAAGCGGAAATCAATTCACAATACACAATGACACCAAATCAAAATTAAGGATGGCAATGGGAGGGAAGGATCTAAAGGCGAGGGTGCGTCACAGGGGGAACCTCCAAGGGGGAACAGAAATTCTAATAGACAGACTAGACCAAGAGAAGAAGCTGAAGGTGCTCCACTACCTGCGGGCCAACCACATGGAGCCCGCGGCAGGGGAGGAGGACCAGCTCATATCCGTGGAAGTGTCAGCAGCTGACTCGAAGAAGATAGGTGACAGGCTCGTGTCATACATGCGGTCCATAGGTCTGGACGACGTGTCGGTCTCCAGCGCCCACTTCAACAGGACTCGGCCGGAAATAGAGGAAGAGAGCTTGCTTGGACACGACTACACCTTGATAGGTAGTGAGGATGTCCGGGAGTTGGCGAGGAGGCTGGAGGCTGGCGAGGAGAGTGAGTTCGAGTTGATAGTCTCGTCTATCCCGGACGTGGCAAGTATGCCTGGAGGAAGAAGGTGGCGAAGCAGCGACGTAATTAGAACCATTACCGGAAGTACAAGGTCAGCTTATCATTAAAATTAACATTAACTAAGGTAATTATTAACTTAGAAATAGGGGTATCTAACTAATCAAGAACCCACTTTAAGGAGACTTTAACTGACTTACAATTACATTAGAAGGACGCGAATGATTGATAGTCGCCTGAATACAATTCGATATCGAAACACTGACTTGAAGTGTTTTAGAAAATATAGGTAAATCTCTAAAGTGTTGCAACATGGCTACAAGGAAACACGGATTTAGAGCTATGACTACTTGTAGCACAATTATAGGGACAATATTTATGCTATCGGAAAACAGTTAATAATAAAAACTTTAATTTCAGTTGAATAAGTTATACTGCAGCGAATATATAAACATAACAGTTGCAAAATGCAATAATATTTTTATCATTGCTGAAGCAGAACTTGGCGAATTTCGATTGGTCAAGTTCTGTAGTAGCTACAATACATACAAATTGATGTGAACTAATCCCAGAGGGTATAATTATTTACATGAAACTAGTAATTAACTCGAAAACAAGTTATTCAAAGCTGAATAGAAAGAAATTTAGAGCGTTTTTATTGCCAATGCTTTAAATACTAATAAACAAAATATTTTTAAGCACAAATATCAAACTTCTTATTGCGAAAGGTTTGCATGAAGGTAGTTATTGAAATTTAAAAAATTGTTTCTATACAAACTGATATTATAACGGCGGTTCAATGGTGTTTAAATTTGTCCATAATGTTTTAAGAGTTTCTGTTAATTAACTTTAGCGTGTAAGTTCGGGTTGAATCGGGAGTACAAGTGGACAAGTCTAGGTCAAAAGTATCGCACGAAATCTGAGGCAGGGAGAGAACTTTCATTGACAAGGTTCCTTTGTTCTACCCAACTTTTTTCTGCAAAGTAAATGCTATATGGAAATATCTTTCATTGACTTTACATGCGTCAGTGATAGTTAGCAAGCAAATGTTGCAACCTATCCATTGCAATAACAGATTCGGAAAGGGCGGACAGGATTGCTGTATCACCAACAAAGCTATAAGGGTTTCGTAATTAGAAGGAATGCCTGAAATGAATAGGCAGATAATGAGACCAAGCACGCTACCATGAGGTATCCTGTCTCGGAGAGAGTCGAAATCGGAGTAATCTAATCTTTGTTTGACCCGGGAAAAGGTATTTATACATTATTTGGGGATAAGGAAAATAGTGCGAGGAAATATGGATTTTAGTTCGAATACCATAGTCCATGGTGAGACACCTGAGAAATCCACTACTCAGTACTTTTTATTCTCAAGAGCAGGGGGGGTGTGGCCTAAAACGCGAAAAACTAGTTGGAAAATGGAGATCTTGGCTCTAAATCTAAAATGGTTATTACGAAGAAGGTTTTGAGTTAAGAAGGGAGGGATCATTCTTTCAGAATACTTTTTAAAAGTGGGGAGAAAACTTATACGGCATATAAGACGAGGGGTCATGCACATTGCCCAAGAACCACTCTCACGACGAAGAGGACTGGGATTTTATGTTGAGAATTCTCCTTGTGGCATAGAAAAGAGATTTCTCCTTAGCGGTGAAAGTGGAAAAGTAGTAATTAAATTACTCGATCTTTGCCGCAATGCCTTTTCCTGGCGCTCGCAGACCTAAGCTTCTGAATGAAATCAGGAAAGAGTTCGTGAGAGAGTGGAGGTCTGAAAGTGGGAGTAATAGACACAGCGTCATCAAGTACTCCAAGGATTCTTTCAGGTCTATGGATGGAAAGGATTAATGACAGGTAAAGGAGGGAGTTTTTTGGTGTAGGTGTGAGTGATAATAACCGGAACGTGGTCAGAGGAGAGCTCAGGAAAGGATATTGATGAGTATTGGATTACACTAAGGTATTTATTATTTCAAAAAAAAAAAAAAAAAATCAAGGGACCAGAATTTAAGTAGCTCCTGACATCTGAGTGTAAGAGAAGCCTGGTGTTAGAGGCCTCTGTGAGTGCAAGGGACGCCGTAGGGTATGAGCTGTGATTCGTGGTATGAGTTCTTCAGCTGCTTATAAATATCGCAGGAGTGCCTGCTTGCATAAAGCACAGTTTATCAGTTGTTCACACATATGTGACTTTAGTCTTGAACGCCGTTTATATACACTTAATCAAATACAAATATATATTTATTATATATTTTAATAAAGCACGGATTTGACATATAGAAATGGTAGAAATGGTACACTGATGAAAATATTAAAAAAAAAAAAAAATTTCCCATACTTATGGAAGTAAAGGAAATGACCAGAAAGAGCAGAAGAAAAATTAATTTAGTATATAAAATGTCATATTT
>KZ808112.1:281809-294590 GCA_000696205.2 Oncopeltus fasciatus | reverse complement strand
GTTTCATGAAAGACGACCTAATAAGAATTGAAAGAAAAAAACAATAAAACAAACAATTGTAAATATTGTAAATAGTGCTTTAGGAGTACTGCCATTGGGCAGCTTCTCCACCAAGCGAAATACATGCTAGTTTAATTTTTTTTTTTAATCATTATTATTATTATTATTTTTTTATTACTATATGGTGTATGTTGTACATTATTATTATTATTTATTGTATACTATGAGAGCACATTGCAAGATGCACGCTGTGCAGGATGTAATTTCTAAAATAAATGAAATAACCTACCAATGCAAAAAAAAATTGTTTAATGAGTTCGTTTGAAATGTTTATGTAATATATTTGCCTGCAGCTTACCTTCTACAAAAGCAAAAAATATTCAAAAAATCTATCATTAGCACAAGCTGTATTGTTACATCCGTTCGAAATTCTCTAAAACCACACCGTTTGCCTATGAGTATTCAATGCTATAATAATTTTATTTCAGTAACCCTACTCACTAGTATTAGCACTTTTCTACAAAGGCAGACGTATGCATTGGTTCAGGGATCCAAGATATATTGGAGTTATTCAGTCACCATGAGGTGAAGTCTCTATAAGGTAACCTCGGAGTTTTTCCAGGTGTTCCAGAGGCCACGTTTTCAGCAATGTGTGAGCTAAGTCTGAGAGGGAAGCTGGAGCTAAGCCCTCGGCGAGAAGAGGGCACACAACTTCCGCGAAGGGGTGTTCCAGGGAGGGAGATAACGATTCGTGATCCAGGAATCCGAGGCCCAGGGAAGCCCACGCTCTGTCCGCAGCGTCCCCCTCCACCTGGAGGCTATTCATCGCCCTGTGCATTGTGCATTGTGCATTACACTGCAGTAGCTGTGCACGGACTCCTCAGAGTGCACTCGTGTCTGCGCACGTCACTTCTCCCTCTCCTTCCAGGTAGTTTACTCCTCGGCTTACCTTCTCATTCGGAAATAGCCCCGCATCATTCCCATGCTTTAAATCCTTTATAATAGACAGATACCCTCCAAATCTTCGTGAAAATAAATTTTACGAGTCAACATATTGGACTATTAGTGACGAAAATATCGATTGAAAAAAAAAAATGTGACTCAAAATAAGCTACATTGACGCCTGGAAACAGGCATTAATTTTATAACATTTTTATTTCTACTCAAATAGACATCTATGACTGACCTCTTCGAAAATGAGCTAAAAGATAATAAATTTAAAAAGGAATAAATATATATTTCCTTTTGACTAATGATTCTAGAGTATTGACTGTACAAGATTAAAACAAACTATTTGAAAAAAAATTTTTTAAATAATCATAATGACTTGCTTAATTTTAAATAAAAATGTATANTCACATGGTTGATAACGCACTCATTGTGTATATATACATACAATGCAGAGTAATACGTTCTGTTTTCGCTATTTCTGCGCGAAAGAATCTGGCTCGGGATTTGGAGAGCAAGCAAAGAACTTAATATTTGTGCGAATGTACCGTTTAGTGAAGGTAGATGACAAACTAAACATTCACAAGGACATTCTTTCAGTAAATTATGTAGATACACAGGGGACGGGAGCCTTGGTAGATAAAAAGCCCGCATTTTATAAAGAAGAACCACTCCTTTCGACAAGAACCTAGAGATGTCCCGCCTGTGGAAGAGTTCGCTGGCCGTGCGTGCGAAGCGTCGATCTCTGGGAGTCAAGTTCAACTCGGCTCTCCTAGTGCCCCTCAACGACAGGTACTCCTTCAATTTTCTAGGGGTGAAGGGGTGAGATTTGTGATTCCGTTTTTGATAAGTAGCCGAAGAAACCGCTGACTGTGAGTGCTACTCTAAGACAGGTAAAACTTTCATTTACTGCTACACTTTTGCAACCCGGCTTTAAATATTGGCCGTATGTTTTATTGGAAGAGACCCTTCCCGGCATCCCCCTCGCTGAAAAAAAAATTTCGGACAAAGATATATATTATTGGGGATAAGTATTTTTTTTTTAAGTTATTTTATTTATTCATTGAGTCTGTAAAGAATAACGTTTTGTAAGTTGATTTCATTCTTGGAAAAAATAACAGAAAGAAAGTGTACTGTGACAGCACTCTAAAATAAAATAGAATCAAATTTACCAGGACTTCCTGAGGCCATATTTGTTTGAGTGGTTGGTGAGGGTTGTAGGGATTCCAGTTGGAGGACAGATCCTGTGCGTGAAAGGTAGGGCTGTTGACTGTGGAATAGTGAGAGCAGTTGGAAATTTGGTCTTGGAATTGTTGAATTATTGAAGTCGTTGTGAAGGGAAGAGTTGGATAAATAATAGGGAGTATTTGAGATTTGGGATAATCACAAATGGGGATAAGGAGATGAGCTTATTTATTGCTTTTTATTTATTTATTTTTTATTTTTTTTCCGTCCAGAAAGTACTGATTTATTCAGCAACAGAGCTTCTTCATTAGTTGAAGACAATTTACTTCTAAAAAAATAATATACGTAACATTAGATTAGAAAATTTTATTATTGGCGTTAATGACCTATTGGTTGACACGCCGTTATAATATTTAAAAAAAAGTTTTATCAATTGTACAACTGCGATTTCAATTCAATAGCGTTTGCCGATATACAATGGGATTATGGTTAAGTCGGTACGGAGATTTATCGGACATAGAGAATGTCGTGAATGGTGTGAGAACTATATTCAACCAAGAATATATTCAATTTTTTAAAGAAGTCATGTTTCAAGTCTAACAGGCCAAAAAACAAACAAAACAACTTGATTATGTGTCCTGCCTATTTTCTATACACTCACATCTCAAAGTAATGTAAATAGAAACGAAAATTTTACAAATAATATAGATATATTCATAATTTTTATTCCCAACATCTATACAAATATAGTTCAAAAATGCGTAATGGTATTGTATTTAAATAATTTGGATTTGTAAATTTATACCTCAAGATAAATAATCAAAATATAAAACTATTTTTACAATTATTTATGGCAGATAGTCTACACAATTAATATATTATAAATAGTACTGTTGCAATCATTGCTTCGCCAACATATGTCCTGTACAAAAAATCTATTGAATTAACTAGTAAATCACAAGAGCAATTAAACCGTTTTAGTCTACTATTCGCACAAAAAATTTTAAATTTTGGTTTCCTTTAATAACCCCCCTTGTTTGACTGGTTTGAGCCATAATTCAAAAAAAATCTTATGGTTTCATTATTTAAAATTTCGGCTGCTAAAATCCCTCCAAAGAAATATATATATTTATATAATAAATTGTGAGCTTTATATAGGTAAAGATTTTTATTATTTAGTTGGCATTGCTCGTGGAGCCCCGTCTATAAGGCAGGCAGTGGCCGGAGCCATGAATGCCCCCGCTGTGAATCAACACTTGTTGCGGCTACTACTTGTTGCCCGTCTCTCCCAGGGAGCGCCACCGATCAATAGGTTGCCTCTGGGTCACCTCCCGGCCCACCCCGCGCACGTCATCGCTGTGGAACGGCCTCCTAGTCTCCAGTAGGATTGCCAACGAGAGAAGTTAATACTGAAGATTGCCGCCTGATAGTGCCACCAGTATATTCTAATGAGGCTAGATATGGCGGGAAATAAAGTGATGCCAAGGAGGTATAAAAGTGAGTAGACGTTCATCACTAAGCCGCTAAATTTGTGGGGATGTTGTGATGTCAGTACTATCGATCCCTACCGGTTAGTAATTACGATGTCTATGCACCTATGTTTCCCATTATCTGTGTTCGTTTTCACGAGCCTCACAAGTTTATTAATAATCTTGTTTTTGTTTTCTTTGTTTTTTTTTTTAATTTTCTTTTGGCCAACTTGGGGCCTTGGGGGGGTTGCTTTTCAATTGTTGACCCCCTTTTTTTAACTCTTTTTGGCCTTCGGATTTATTTATATCTCTTTAAAAGTGTGGTAGAAACGAGATTGAACAACTGACTGATCGGATCCCCACGGCTTACTCTAAACTAAATATTTATGAATTTTGAGCTATCATTACAAGTTAGTTACTTTTGATATCTATAGTTAGTTATAAGCCACCGAAAAAAAAAGAATGTCATTCTTCATCGGAAAAGAAAAAATAATATTTAAATCTGACATTTAATAAATCAACTTAAAATGTTCATTTAAATGCAGATTTATTAATCAGCTCCAAATAAACGCGGTGGAAAAAAATCTATCATAATGACGGGATGATAATTAATCACAGGGTAATATTGATCGTGCATATATAATACTTTCAGGAGGACCATAACCCCTTCTCAAAAGCTACGAGACTAAGCATATTTCATTAAAGATATACATAAATAACAGATAAAATAAATAACACATGAATTATTTAATTTACCTGACAAGTAGGAGAGTGATGGATTATAAAGTAGGGATTAATAAATGAGACTCTGTAAAAATTCGAAAATGAAAAATGTGGAATAGCTCAACCTTCGAGATTTCATTCTTAAATATTACTTTAGTAAGAGTTTATAACAATTGTATAGTACAAAAATAATAGAAGATTAATAAATTATTCAATTATCAATTATTATTAATTAATTTCCCACCTTGCAATATTTATAAATATTTCATAACACCAATAGTAAGGAAGACAATGCTTTAATTAATTTTGGCCTTCCATAACCTCCTACACATTTTATGTCAGCCACAAAATAATTTATTTTGCAGTGAACAAAGAAACCGATTTAGAATTTTTGAACAAATAAAATTCAACGTTCCAGGTATAAGGAAAAATGCTTCTTGAGAGAATAGAGTACGAAATACCAATAAAAATAACAGGCCTACTGGCATTTAAAATATAATAACTTTAGGAATACGAAAAAAAAATGTATTTTACAATCTTATTGGTAGATCTTATAAATAATTTAGATAGACTAGGATGGCCTTGCATAATTAAAGGCAAAATATTAAAAAATGAAATAAATGACAATTTCCTACGGTGCTCTGATAACGCGCCACCTCTAGTGTGCCGTGGTTGGCGAATAAACAAATATTTAAGATGTTTCTCTCCAATGGGCCTTTATGATCTTTTGAGGGTAATACATGGTAATACATAATTTGCAATCAGTCATTTCATTTTACCTGATTTTCACCAAATAAATATGTTTAAAGGAAGATGACTGTTTAACCAATCACTTCCTTCCAGGAATCCGAAGGATTTAGAGTACTTTTGAATATTTGTGTACTAAAATTACATTTTTTACCTAATTTTATGCGTTAATCACTTACCACAGTTCCAAAATTTTAAATAATTGATTCAGCCCCCAACTACAGTTTGTGCTCTTACAGTCTACTAAATAAACAATTATTTAATGGGATCCTGACGCGCTATACAATACGAATTGCATCAATTCTGCCAAAATCAATAGCACTTCTAGACCAAACTTGCATCCCACTAACTATAATTAATAATATAAATCTTCCAAGATAATCCGGTTGAGGGTTGCCCTTCGCAAACACTTTCCACAAATTCGCAAGCGCCGTACCTTGGGAAGATTGGAACGGATAGGGATCTACACAGAGGAGGAAGTGCTTTTAATTAAGTGGAAAGTTGTCGGAGACCTCGTCGTAAATCAATCCCTCGGCTTAGCCAAGCAGATGTCGTCCCAACCCGGCAGTATTTCTGCCCCTTTGACAGATATAACGCAAGCTCCGCCTGGAATTACATCCGAGTCGTACCGCTCCAGCCTTTGGTCCTGACTAATCCGAGTCACTAACCTTCTCCAGCCAGCTGGAGCTTCCATAGGTGAATGTGTTCGCCATCTTTGAGAATAGTATAGAGTAGTGACAGGCTTCATTGTTCCCCAATAGGGGTCCGAGCTGTTGAAGTTTTCAATATGAAAGGACATTCGAAAAAAAATAGATTACTATATTCAATAACAGTTACTGTATGAAAATATGGTCAATTAAAAAATGTATTTGACGATATGAATACGTCTTTATGCGCCTTAAAGAATGGAAACTAAATTCGGCAAATAGTTTTTCTTTTGCAACCGTTAGCTTAGATCGGAGAGACAAAACCTCCANACCGAAAAAAAAAGAATGTCATTCTTCATCGGAAAAGAAAAAATAATATTTAAATCTGACATTTAATAAATCAACTTAAAATGTTCATTTAAATGCAGATTTATTAATCAGCTCCAAATAAACGCGGTGGAAAAAAATCTATCATAATGACGGGATGATAATTAATCACAGGGTAATATTGATCGTGCATACATAATACTTTCAGGAGGACCATAACCCCTTCTCAAAAGCTACGAGACTAAGCATATTTCATTAAAGATATACATAAATAACAGATAAAATAAATAACACATGAATTATTTAATTTACCTGACAAGTAGGAGAGTGATGGATTATAAAGTAGGGATTAATAAATGAGACTCTGTAAAAATTCGAAAATGAAAAATGTGGAATAGCTCAACCTTCGAGATTTCATTCTTAAATATTACTTTAGTAAGAGTTTATAACAATTGTATAGTACAAAAATAATAGAAGATTAATAAATTATTCAATTATCAATTATTATTAATTAATTTCCCACCTTGCAATATTTATAAATATTTCATAACACCAATAGTAAGGAAGACAATGCTTTAATTAATTTTGGCCTTCCATAACCTCCTACACATTTTATGTCAGCCACAAAATAATTTATTTTGCAGTGAACAAAGAAACCGATTTAGAATTTTTGAACAAATAAAATTCAACGTTCCAGGTATAAGGAAAAATGCTTCTTGAGAGAATAGAGTACGAAATACCAATAAAAATAACAGGCCTACTGGCATTTAAAATATAATAACTTTAGGAATACGAAAAAAAAATGTATTTTACAATCTTATTGGTAGATCTTATAAATAATTTAGATAGACTAGGATGGCCTTGCATAATTAAAGGCAAAATATTAAAAAATGAAATAAATGACAATTTCCTACGGTGCTCTGATAACGCGCCACCTCTAGTGTGCCGTGGTTGGCGAATAAACAAATATTTAAGATGTTTCTCTCCAATGGGCCTTTATGATCTTTTGAGGGTAATACATGGTAATACATAATTTGCAATCAGTCATTTCATTTTACCTGATTTTCACCAAATAAATATGTTTAAAGGAAGATGACTGTTTAACCAATCACTTCCTTCCAGGAATCCGAAGGATTTAGAGTACTTTTGAATATTTGTGTACTAAAATTACATTTTTTACCTAATTTTATGCGTTAATCACTTACCACAGTTCCAAAATTTTAAATAATTGATTCAGCCCCCAACTACAGTTTGTGCTCTTACAGTCTACTAAATAAACAATTATTTAATGGGATCCTGACGCGCTATACAATACGAATTGCATCAATTCTGCCAAAATCAATAGCACTTCTAGACCAAACTTGCATCCCACTAACTATAATTAATAATATAAATCTTCCAAGATAATCCGGTTGAGGGTTGCCCTTCGCAAACACTTTCCACAAATTCGCAAGCGCCGTACCTTGGGAAGATTGGAACGGATAGGGATCTACACAGAGGAGGAAGTGCTTTTAATTAAGTGGAAAGTTGTCGGAGACCTCGTCGTAAATCAATCCCTCGGCTTAGCCAAGCAGATGTCGTCCCAACCCGGCAGTATTTCTGCCCCTTTGACAGATATAACGCAAGCTCCGCCTGGAATTACATCCGAGTCGTACCGCTCCAGCCTTTGGTCCTGACTAATCCGAGTCACTAACCTTCTCCAGCCAGCTGGAGCTTCCATAGGTGAATGTGTTCGCCATCTTTGAGAATAGTATAGAGTAGTGACAGGCTTCATTGTTCCCCAATAGGGGTCCGAGCTGTTGAAGTTTTCAATATGAAAGGACATTCGAAAAAAAATAGATTACTATATTCAATAACAGTTACTGTATGAAAATATGGTCAATTAAAAAATGTATTTGACGATATGAATACGTCTTTATGCGCCTTAAAGAATGGAAACTAAATTCGGCAAATAGTTTTTCTTTTGCAACCGTTAGCTTAGATCGGAGAGACAAAACCTCCACAACTTGTAGGATTCAAAATGGTAGGCTTTTTCTGCAATATACATTTTGGTGCAGTTAGCAGAAATGGGGTAAATCAGCGATCTCGAGTAAATATGTTGGATATATTAAAGGAGAGGAGAAATGAGGGAAGGAAGCAAAGTGAACCGACCAGGCCCGAGCACGAGGCAATACCGATGTCAAAATTGACCTCTAGTCAATGCTATAAATTTGTACGAAGCCCCCGGGAATTTAGAATGTGCATGGTTGGACCAGGCCGTCCACATCCTCTTGGCTGCCGTATAGAAATGCAATGGCACCTACTATAGGTCGGCTATGGCACACTCCTTCCCACACTTGTGCAATCAGTTACTCAATGACGTGCTTATTCATTTGATAAAAAAATAAAAATGGGAAATAATTAATGGAGCATCATGAGACTTGTATCACATGAGGATTACATTAGATTGTCTAACTCGTGATTATTGTCACTAATAATTTACAGAGATTGTCTCAAAGGAGACAAATATCTTTTTGTGACTTAGAAATCAAAAATTCTGTGTCATTATGTTTCACTGTAATGATAATCCGACAGCTGAGAGGCATCGATGGAAAATTATTTTCTCTGAAAAATCCGTGTGTGGGATTTTAAATTATATTCAAAATTTGTATTAATGTAAATTAATACATTTGAGCTCATTTGAATAAGATAAGGATTCTGTAAATCTCTCAGGAGCAGTGGAAATAGCAGATTTCCTTATTTTCATTCAAGATGAACATAAAAACGAGTTATTGAAGAGTACTCATCTCTTAGTTAGCGACTGAAACAGGAGGCGATCAAACTTTCAACTTCATACGTATATATTCTTCTTGATATACATTTTTGGTAAAAGTGTAAAAGAAAACAAATATTAGAAAATTACATTTTTCACGTACATCTTCATCTTAATACTAACAAAATAGAGTATATAATAATTTCAAATTATACTATAATTTCCTCTTACATCTGACGAATTTTACTCAAAATACAATCTACAGTATTAACAAAAACTTATAAACTAAATTCGATTTTACTATTTTAAGATAAGTTCTAGAGCGCGTATAAAACACAATACACTCACACACACACACACACACACACACATACATACACACACACACACACACGTGTGGCGTGTTTTGGGACGCCAACTGAGCAAAGGGAGACTTTGAAAACTCCATTACCAGCCGAAACGTTGGCTTACGAAAATTACGCATTATTCTAGTGTGCTTTAGGCATTTTGGCCAAAGCACTCACCATTTCTGCACGAGTTAATCCTATTTATTTTTTCAACTTTTATTTATTCATGATTATTTACTAGTGCGAGGTATCGTAATATAATTTTTTTGTTCTTAATTTTGTTTTGNAAATTTAGAAATGTCGCATTGTGGTATTAACCATGCTAATTTAATCTGCTAAATTCTAAACTGAAAAGATTGAATTGTATTTACTGAAATTTAAAATTTAGAGTTTTTCTTAGCGATTACCTTATTTAATATGGACTTCATATGATAAAACGATTCCATTTGGGTTTGAGTTAGTGTTAAAATTTTACAAATTTTTCTGGAGTTAGTTAGTTGGCCGTCAAACTTTGTGAGGTTGGGTAGATAGGGGATTCGGTCTTGACATTTTAATAAGTAAAAACTAACTTGTAAGCAAAAAATTTGTTATTATTGCCAACGTTTCTGTCTCAATTTCCGGCCATCTTCAGGGCAATGGGGGTAATGGAAGAAGATATACTCCTACAAAAGGATAAGTCAATCAAGACTCATCTTTTTTGAGTTTTATAACTTCGTCACATTGAACTTATCGATTTACTTGCGACACTATTCCTACGATAGTGACAAAAAATATATTTTATTTTCTCATGGCATTTTGGCACCTCTATCATTTGCACCCCGCCGAGATTTTTTTAAGTACCACTACTTTTTAATAATTTTAAAAAGAATTTTAAGAATTAAAGAATATTTTACATATGCCTTTACAAACGATTTTCAATAAAATTTTAATGAGTGATATAGTAGGAATGGCATATTAAATTACAATATTAAATATGTAATAAAGTAAACTACTTCAAATAATTTTCTAATTTTCCTACACAGAATTAAACTGCCCGTTCACAACAGTTGAATGTAATATTTAATCACTTTCGTGAAATTAATATTCCCTCCACTCCCTAACCTGGTAACTTGATACCAACGCTGCCTTAATTAAGGCCGAAAAATCCGCCTAATTTTGTGCTTTTCAATACAAAAGAAGTGAAGCCTCCCCCTTTTAAAACTTAAAGACAAAAGAGGGCATGCATTCTTCCACACCAACAATGGGCTTCTAAAAGGAACTTGCAAGGCTTGGCAGATTTTCTATTCTATTCCATCTTAATATGCTATTTGATTCTCTTTTGGAGATCTGCTAAAATTTAATCATTTAACTAGTCCGAATTCTAACATTCCAGCGATTATATCATCAGAAGGGAAGCCTCGTAGTTATAAATCATCGATTTGTTGGATAGTTTTATTAAAAATAAATTAAGAAACGCCATTGTTACGAGGCGAATTTTAGTAAGATCACATAAATCCAATGCTTTCCTTGCTGAGCAATCAAATGACCTTAATGACTGCCGTATTGTATGTTCTCGGCTTCGTCAAACGATTTTCCGTGTTTCAACGGTAGCCTTAATGACGTATTTTTTTTTTAGACACAAAGATATCGCTTATTCCCGATGAGATGAGTGTGTCTGATATTCAGAAAAATTTTTTTTTTTTTACAACATGTCATGGCCAACTCAATCTCTTATACCCCATATTTATCTCACTTAAGAGTATATATTGTTAAAAGACCATTAGATGAATAAACAAAAATAATTCCAACTTCTATCTAAATATAATCATAAATTTCAAACCGTAATGATGTAATTAAGAAGCTTTATGTTGCTCTAGTCAGAGCGTTTTGACTCTTTCAGCTCTATATTACACAACTGAGTGGTTTTATTACGACATACTTCATAATAAATTTATCTTTCGGGCTTGACCAAATAGAAATGTTTCTATCTATATGTATCTACTTTCGCACATCCTGCGATAGCTTCTTCGGGACTGAATGGAGATAGTGTATCCTCCTGTCATTCTCCATTCCATATTTTCTATTCCTGAAGAAGCCATCACATGATTTGCAAAAGCTCGGCAAAAAGTAACTTTTCTACAAGGTCGAGCACGGAAGATTAATGGAGACCGTCGAAGCCTACGTTAACATAAGTTATACTAGTTTCTTTGTGGTGGTAATTCATTTATCTAGTCGCACTTTAAAGTAGGTTCTCCGACAAATATTTCCTACTTATGATTTTAGTAGACTTGACTAACTTGGCATGGATTACGAGGATTAATATTATTCCGAGTAGAAAAGCTATTGGTCATTTCTTCTTGGTAATCTTAAGCCTTGTACAATATGCATATCTAGCGATGCACATTTTGTAGTGATTAGAAACACTAGAAATTTCTCTTCACAGAATCTTTTGCGGAAGCAGCTCAGTAAAAGGCCTGGTTTCTGTGCTTAATACAGTCCTTGTACAGTTTCCTTGATCTACCAGTGTCAGAAATTCAGAAATGATTCCAACCTTCACAGTAATGGCAAAGATCTGACGACTTCTAGTCAGGGAAATATCTTGCGAATGTCTGTACATTGTTAAGGAACAGGATCCGCGATCTATGACGTAAACAACCACATGATGCTACATCAGCTGCGATCTGGAAAACTTTTTGCCACCTTTTCCTCTTTTGAAGATTGATAAGACTATCACTTGCTTAGATAACATTCCCAGCGGGGAAGAAATTCTTCTAGGAACAGTATTTATAGAAGATAAGGACTCTGAAGGAAAATTCACAAATATTAGAGTTGTCACTGACTCATATGACCAATGAAATGAAGCCGAAAGTATTTCATCACGAATGAATGTGCTAAGCAAATTTAGAGCACTCATTCTACCTTAAAACCAAATTATTGTAGTTTCAGAAAAACATAGTGTCAAAAATTGCGAGTCTAGTACAGTAACATAGCTTGTGCTAAATATTAGGGACTACCACTAAATTTCTCCTTCCATCCTTACAAATTCTGAGCCGACAAAACCATTATGACATTAAAAACTCATTTGATCTGAAAACACAGCTGGACTCTTTAAATATACCTAAAGGATCTTTGGTCCTTGGACGCCGAATCCCTCTTCACTAACATTCCTATAGACAAATCCCTCCAAATAATTGATAAAAATTGGAATACTATCCGTGACCATACTACACTATCCCGGTCGGCTTACCTAGAGTCCCTTTCCCTTTGTTGTACTTCCGGGTATCTCCTATACCAAGGTATATACTACAACCAGATTAACGGTCTGGCTATGGGAAATAACCTTGCTGCCGATATTTTAAACATCAACCTTAACGACCTCCTCGACTCTATCCTTCCCCCGTTACACAACGACATTTTCTTCCTTAAAAAATATGTCGACGACCTTTTTCTCATCCACAATCCCGAAAAAATCCTCCAGATCCTTACTGCATTTAATTCATACCACCCTCGTCTGAAATTTACTATAGAAAAGGAATCGGATTATCAACTTCCCTTTCTTGACACCCTCATCATCCGTAACACCAATGGTTCCATCTCCACTGACTGGTATACTAAACATACTTACTCAGGTCGTCTCCTCCATTTTAACTCATCTCA
>KZ808112.1:250362-262016 GCA_000696205.2 Oncopeltus fasciatus | reverse complement strand
ACTAGATTACCTGTATTTTAATTAATTAATAATAATTTACCTACTTCATATCATCAAATGTTGTGAACAAAATTATTGGTTTATCTCTCAAAGCCCAGAAATCCAAAATATGTGGCCAGTGGGGAGCATAAAGAACTAAAACATTCAATGATATTAGATAAGACATTTGAATAATATTTTTTTTAAATTTCGTCGTACATTAAAACAAAATTAAAATTACGATACAATACAAAACAATCAACTCTATTTTTGCTATGATAAGATCCATGTCCATATGTTCAGACATAAAGCCTCAGGGCTTTTGTCAGTCATTTGACAGTGATCTTATGCTAATATGGCTTCGTGTCATAGTGAGAATCGAACTAGCAAATTTCCCTTAATATTAATTAGTATTGATTAAAATATTAAGCCTCAATTATTAAAATTAATAATATAATCGAATATTTATTTATTATAGACATTTATAATACCGTTTTATTTGAATTATTAGTAGATAATTTGTATTGGATTATAGTTTTTATAAGTCATGGTTGATTAAAACAAATACAATTTAAAAATTAGTAGTTTTTAAAAAACAAGTAATAAAAAATGTGGAAGTTTACTATGGAAGAGCTTGAAGCAATTGGAGATAAGGACTAGGTTAAAAGGAATATTAAAGTCGTGATGAAGGCTAGAGTTGGACACATAATATGGTGCGTTAGCAATTATTCTCAAGATTTTTGATATCTTGAAATTAAGAATGGTTTTCTTTGGATGTTGAAAGAATAAGAGTTCATTAAGCGTATACCCAGATTCGTCGGATTACGAAATTGTAGAAAGTCAGTTTGTTTTGTATTGTAAACTGTGAGCGCCTATTTATAAGGCTGTAAAAGAGTCCGTGGCGTCTGTTGAGTTCTTGGCGTTTGATTTTAGTATGTTCATTACAGTTGAGTCGTGAGTCAAGGTTTAACACAAGGTAACGGACTGGGGAGAGGTATAGGGATGTTATTGTATGTAATATTATTAGGAGAATATTTTCTTACCTGTAAATTTACGTGTACGCATTTGGACTCTTAAGGAGAGGATTGCTTTGTCATCTGTAAAGAGAGCTAAGAGGGTATTGGGATGAGTAGTGATGTCTGCAGTTTAAAGGGTAAAAAGTATGGGTCCAATCACACTGCCCTGTGGAACACCCGCTTTCACAGGGAAGTGTTCGGAGTAATCTGATCCTTGCCGGACCCTAAAGAATCGGTTAGAGAGATAAGATTTAAGGATTAGGTAGATGGTGCTTGGAAATATGGACTTCAGCTTATATAATAGTCCAGTATGCCATACTCGGTCAAATGCTTGAGTGACATCTAAGAATGCACCAGGACAGAATTATTTTCGCTCGAGGGAAGAGGAAATGTAGTCTACAACGCGAAACACCTGCTGGACGGTAGAATGCTGGGAACGGAAGCCAAACTGATGATTTGGAAGAATATTTAAGGGAGTTATTATATATCGTTTTTTTAAAAAAAGAACTTCCTCAAATACCTTTGAAATTACAGGAAGAAGGCTAATTGATCGATAGGACAATGAGAAAACAGGATTATTTCTGAAAATTTCCTAAGATGTGGAACGTGTGTGGTTCGAAGGACACTATTGTAGAGGTAAGTGAGGTAGACAACTGCTTTTTGGGGTAAGATTCATGTCAGTCTAGAGACAGACTTACTACTCTATCTCATTTTAGTAAATGTTAAATTTTTGTAATATATAAAGCTTCGGCATTACGACTGACTTTTTTTTTGTAACTATATATTAAGAAGTAATGTAAATTAACTAAAAACCATTAGACCAAAAAATAATATCGGTTATCTAAGATTAGTTATTAGTTATGTGAGGTATATTTGCGAGACCACCTGTCATTATGGCGTTTTGATTATTATTATACACAAATAAATGTTGACATAAAAAAAATCATGAGTTTCGTATTAAAAATAGTACCTGAATGTTTATTTTTTTATACTTGAAATTAAATATGCTAGAAATATTTGAGGTCTCCTCAGGGCAACTGGTCTTTTTTGTAGTTTCTCAAATAGGAATTTAAAATTTTTTTGACACACAGGCACACACATACTCACATCGATTACTTCAAATGCATACCACAAGTAAAAAGTTTTACAAGTGATTATTTTTGAGACTACCGATAGAAGTGTAATGAAGCTAAATTTTGTAAAACTAAAATTAAATTGTCGAAAATTTGAGTCGATTCTGCCAAAGAGTGATCATCCAAAGTCCATGTTCTTGGTTTTACCTTTGTTGTGTAGAAAAGTTTCTACAAAAGAGTCTTTCGTGCCTTCGTAGTTGAAGATTAGTTGATGATTGTAGAAGAAAGATATGGCGCAGTCCTTGGGGTTGCGTTATACGTAGATTATCTAAAAGAGAATTATTATATATTATTATTAAATCATTATATTATTATTATAAATTTTATTGTAATTCAATTGTTTGAAAAAATGTTGATGTTATTTAACATTTCCTGAATGTTTTCACTCTACATTAAAAAGGGTAACTTATTAAAGACTTTAATTAACTTTTATTATAAACAATATTATCATTTAAAAACGTCTACGAATTTTTTATCGACCAAATCCTGCTACTTAAATGTCATCCTGCAGAATTCTGAAACACTATCTAAATATTCTTAATGTTTTATGCTGGAAGGCTAACTTTCAGTGACGTTTAGGAGTGCATAGCTGAAACTCTTGGTCAATAATTTTCTCTGTTCTAGTTTACGTGGTTTTTTTTTGTAGGCGAAAAGTGCTAAAGCTAATTGGTATACAAAGGTTTGAAGATTTGAAAGTTTTCTCTATTTAAAAATTGCCCACAAACTGCCAGTGAGTATCTATGTTAAATTAATAATAATTAATTAAGAAAAGTTATATATTATACGATATGAAATATGAAAATCTTACGTTTTAAAGCTTTTCTACTTATACCTGGCAANTTTTATTTGAATTATTAGTAGATAATTTTTTTTGTATTCGTTTATGGTTGATTAAAACAAATACAATTTAAAAATTATTAGTTTAAAAAAAAACAAGTAATAAAAAATGTGGAAGTTTACTATGGAAGAGCATGAAGCGGGTGGATATGAGATCTTGCACGAAAGGAATATTAAAGTCGTGATGAAGGGTGGAGTTGGACATATAATATGTAGCGTTATCAATTATCCTCAAGATTTTTGATATCTTGAAATTAAGAATGGTTTTCTTTGGATGTTGAAAGGATAAGAGTTCATTAAGAGCATACCCAGATTCGCCGGATTATGAAAATGTAGAAAGTCAGTTTGTTTTGTATTGTAAACTGTGAGCGCCTATTTATAAGGCTGTAAAAGAGTCCGTGGCGTCTGTTGAGTTGTTCTCTTTTGATTTTAGTATGTTCATTCAAGTTGAGTCGTGAGTCAAGGTGGAACCCAAATTAACGGACTGGAGAGAGGTATAGGTATGTTATTGTATGTAATATTATTAGGAGAATATTTTCTTACCTGTAAATTTACGTGTACGCATTTGGAATCTTAAGGAGAGGATCGCTTTGTCATCAGCAAAGAGGGCTAAGAGGCTATTAGGATGAGTAGACATGTCTGCAGTATAAAGGATAAAAAGGATGGGTCCAAGCACACTGCCCTGTGGAACACCCGCTTTCACAGGGAAGTGTTCGAAGTAATCTGATCCTTGCCGGACCCTAAAGAAACGGTTAGAAAGATAAGATTTGAGAATTAGGTAGATGGTACTTGGGAATATGGACTTCAGCTTATATAATAGTCCAGTATGCCATACTCGGTCAAATGCTTGAGTGACATCTAAGAATGCACCAGGACAGAATTCTTTTCGCTCGAGGGAAGAGGAAATGTAGNTTTGTAAAATTTATTTAAAAAAGTTCGACATAAAAAAATCCTTTAATTATTACGTGTAGTGTTTACGGGTGTACACACACTAGAAATTGAAAATTAATAATATAAAGAATTTTTAAGTTTTTTTAACCCCTAGCCCCCTGGGTGAATAAATACTATGATTGAGGGTGGTGGGGATTTCACGACAGATAAGAATTTAAATACGTAAAGAGCACCATATGTCTGCATCCGATGAAAGGTGGTATATCAGCTGAGCTTGCGCATTTGCTGATTTACGGACTTCTTATAATTGAAAGTCGTAAAATGCATTTGACAGACACACAATAGCTAGAATGCGTTTATTAACCTTGGGATTGACAGTGAATAAATAATGAATAAATAAATTCTCTGGGAAGATGGGATTTGATGTATCTGGGTGATGGCATATTCTCAACCTTTGCTAAGGAGTCGTCAGACCCTCTCAACCCACTGAATCTGAAATAAATCCTCTCTTAACTCTAGCATTCTATGAAAGAATGTTTATAAAGAAAACAAGGTGAAAGACCATTCAAAAGATAAGAAAAAGAAACACAAACAAGATAATTATAATTTGAGACAGAATGGGATCAATTTAAATCTCAACATTATTTATATTGTACCTTGAGAAATAACATTTCTAAGATGATTTTTCAATTTTAGTTTTCTCTAAATCCCACTATCATCTGATTGACTTTAACCAATAACAAACAAATTCAACAGTTTTTTTTTGTTTTGTTTTTATAATTATGTTTAAATAAAGAATTTAATTTTATTACTATATTTTAAAATTATAGACTCTCGAGAGTGCACAGAATGTATAAATGTAAATTTATTTAGATTTAGATTTTGCTCACACTCCATAATTCTTAAAAAATAAAAATCAAATTCTTTATTTGAGCCTATATATATATACAGACTAAAATAGATATAAAGCAATTAAAAAAGTAAAATTAAAAAGAGATAGAGAACAAATGCAATATTTAGGCTTATTTCTACAAATCGTAGAACAAGGTTGTTATTGGCTGAAACCTTACGAGGAGGGATTCCGTATCGTTCTTACAAATGGTCCATACCATGGAAAGTAGTCCATATTGGTAATGGTGACACGGAACTGGTAGGAGCTAGTTAAATAATGAGAGCAGAAGATAAATTGACAGAAACTACGAAGTTGCTATTATGCTTTTTCACTTGTGTGACGTGACAGAGAATCCAAAATTCGCTACCGATGTACCGGGGGTACATCCCACATAAATCTCGTGCACCCCCCCCCTCCATACCGAAAAAGATTTTTAATCTCATTTAAAAAATTTCTAATCAATATAAATTTTTTTTAATAATGGGCCATATATTTAACTTCTCCTATGTAGAATATGTGAAAACTGTTAAAATATTTCAAAATATGAAGAACTAGATGCCCTCCGAAGAAATCTGCTTACTTNTCGTTTTAGAATAACTTTCTCAAATACCTTAGAAAGTAAAGGAAGAAGGCTAATTGGTCGATAGGATAATGTGTTAGAAGAAGATTTACCGGGTTTAGGAAATTGGATTATTTCAGAAAATTTCCAGAGAAGTGGAAAATGGGTGGTTCGAATGACACAATTATAGAGGTAAGTGAGGAAAACAACTGCTTTTTGGGGTAAGATTCATGTCAGCCTAGAGACAGGCCTACTACGCTATACTCTATCTCATTTTAGTAAATTTAAAATTTCTAGAAAATATAAAATATGTCAAAGCTGCAGCAGCACGACTGACTTTTTTTTTGTTACTGTATATTAAGAAGTAATGTAACATCCTACATAAATCTCGTGCATCCCCCCACCTCCATACCGAGATCGTCTATTAATCTCATTTAAAAATTTCTAATCAATATAAATTTTTTTTAATAATGGGCCATATATTTAACTTCTCCTATGTAGAATAGGTGAAAACCGTTAAAATATTTCAAAAGATGAAGAACTAGATGCCCTCCGAAGAAATCTGCTTACTTACATATTGAACAATGTTGTCTTCCCCAGGAATTTTGCCTTCCCAGAGTTTAATTCTAAGCCAACACCCCATGTAATAAATTTATAACTCTATTTTTAATATAAACATCTTTAACAATATTCGTATAATTCATTTAATAAACTATTTTTGTGACATTCCATGTAAATGAAAATCTAAGGAGCTTCATAAATTGCTTAATAACATTAAAATTATCAAAAATAGACGGAGAAAGCGTAAAGGTCACATTGTAAGTGTGTGTGTGATGCAGATCTTAGAATTTTCCTTTTGCATTATTATTTTCCCTAATGCAAATTTGACATTTATTTTATTTATATATATTGCATAGTAATCAAAAATTATATACTTAAAATTAGTCAAACTTACTCCAAGAATGGAAACCGGGTGCCAAGAGAAGTGTATTTTGCTTTTTGGAAATTAAATTCGTTTCCCAGAAGCCATACCATTTCTTGCGCCCAGGTGGTTCCTGAAAAATCCAAAAATTCACAATTTACTCACCTTTCTTAAGATTCATTATTGTTCAAATGAATTCAAAAATCTTCATGGACATAGAATCATCAAAGAAATATCTATCTATCTCTATCTATTTTGACTTAAACGGTTGAAACATAGAGCCTGAGGCGCGTGTATAAATAAATACATATATAAATAAAAATAATAGATATATGTATGTGTGTGTGTGTGTGTGTGTGTGCGCGCGTGTGCGTATGTGCGTTCGTGTGCGTATATGCGTTCGTGTGCGTATGTGCGTTCGTGTGCGTATATGCGTTCGTGTGCGTATGTGCGTGCTTGTGTGTGTGTGACTGTGTAAAAAGTAGGTTACAAATGTTCGATTACGTGAATATCAATAGACTTTGATAGTTAACTCACCGCTCTTAGGAAAAGTGATTAGCCATATGTCATCTTGCTTTACCTGAAGGTTTCTGATCCTGGAGAAGAATTTTCAGTACTTTGTAGTAAGAATGGCACTGGGACGACCAGCTGTCTTTAACATTCATAGGGAAGAGCTTTCCTCATCGGGGCATTGTTGCCTGAACCGGGCTACCAAAGGATCATCGGATATGTCCTCCCATTCTGCATCACTATCCTGACGTACAAAGAACAATTAACAACATTTGTGCAACAGGTAACAAAAAAATATTAACATGCTTTAATCTCAAAAATCATTAAAATTATATTTCTTGAAGTAAGTGAGTTTTGTTTGGACTGCATAACAGTAGTTCAAATTATCCTGTCAATGTTAGAAGATATTTCATTGGCAAATCAAACATTCGTAAAAAGCTTGATTTTTTCCAAAATGTCTACAACTTTACTGTGGTCCGTTATAGGATGTTAAAATATTCTATGAATTTATTTTTTTATCTATTATTCAATCCTATAGTTTGATTGAAGAAAGGGCTATTAACAATTAGCCACTATATTATATATATTTATGGCACTGACTAAGCATTAATTTCTCGTTAAAAATCTTGCCCTGAGACGGACTTGCACAAGACTTAGTAGACATTAGTCTAATATATATATATATATACACCCTAGCGTTTAATTGTTTTTTTTAAATTAGTATTGTGGGCTACGAGTCGATAATAATTAAGGAAATAGAGAGATTAAATTTAATTTATTACCAAAACTTAATATACCTAATAATAACAATCCAATCTACTCCCTTACTAATTAATAAATATATAATAAGAAATAGAAAATATAAATTACTTACAGTTATATATACAAATGTATTTAAGGAGCTTGTTTACAAAGAGGCCTCAGACAATAGCTAATTATTGTCATTTACCACTTCCGTGTTATCGGCACTGCAGAGGTCCGACGCTCTGAGACACGCCGTATAAAACTGAGTAACAATTTTATTACTGACTGAGACTCATCACTTACTTGGGGGCCGATGGCGAGCTGCAAGAAAAGGCCGAGGCAGGCCTAAAAGATTCTTATAGCGATTGCTAAGTAACCCTAATTTCACACAGCAAAGAAAGGAAGCAGGCGACATCCTTCAATTGGCCCCTTCCCGTAAAGGTCTGGTCCTACCGTCACCTAGCTCCCCAGTCTTTAAAATTAGGCATTTCTTGCTAATTATGAAATTCATTCTTCTAAAGCGCTGAAGCGTTATATATCTCGAATACGTTTTTCATAAAAGCGTCTACCTTCCCTCCCTTTCAATCCCAGACTAAGTAGCGAAATGTTGTAGCTTCATGACGTTTCATCTTACGCCACGTAAATTTATAAAATTTATCTAATTTTTATACTAATTTAATATTTTTTCTAATAACTAAATTCATAAATAATAATCCCATACTCAAATACTTTTTAAAATAATAATTGTTAGAAGTTATGAGGCTAGTGAAGGCGTAAATTATGCACTATGGATGGCATTTGAAAAAATCAGAAACATTGTTAAAAGAAAATGGCTGGCCCTAGATTATTCATCATGGATTTGCATTTATTTATTTTTTTTTTTTGTATCTCTCTAGCTGTCTACTACTGTAATATTGTATATTATAAACTATTTTTTTTAAGTTAAAATTTATTTAACAGTATAACCTAAACTGTGTTTGACAGAGTATGACGTAAGGTTTCTCTGCCACTCCTCTCGCTTACTTGAAATATAACTTCAACAGGAGAAGACCATGTCTAAGGATTAAGTAACTTGTAGCGGAATTTACTTGACTAACTTTGCTTCATAATCCTTGGAATAGTAGTAATTTAGGAAGTTTCGTCGGAGATGGAGGTTGTAAAGTTCCCTGAAGCTTAAACATACAGTAGGTGTGTAATTATTTTCTTAATCTCTAAGTGCAATTCAATCACCAATCGAATAAGTCCACATTGTTAACTAATCAATTTTAAATTTAATTAGAATTATATTGTTGTTTTTTTTAATAAATCATATATTAATTTTTCAATATATTTCAAATAGTCCTAACAGTTCTAAAAATTTAGTATTCTTATGGGCTATGGGTGAATTATAATTAAGATCAAAAATAAATTAATGTTAGTTATTATGACAAATAAATGTAATAACAACTAGCAAAACAATCTACTGCCCTTACTAACTAGTACATAAATAATTAGAAAAGAATTAATATGTTCAAAAAATTAAATATGTTTGTTGAAAAAGAGGCCACAAGATCTACTTTCAGTTAACGGCATCTGACACGGAATCTGACAGATGGAGACTATAGAATTTCTATTCCCTCTCATTAATTGTTTAAAATTTACGTGGGATAAAAACCAGAACCAAATAAAATATTTATAAAGAAAAAATTAAATAAAGTAAATAACGAGAGTCGACATATAGCTTGAATATGTCAGCTCCTTCGAGTGTAAGACGAGGTTCTTGTCTTTCTCGTAGGTTAGGCTCTCGCCAATGTAGAGGGAATTTAATGAGATATCTAGCTAGTCCTTGTGGTGTAATGGCTTAATACACCAGCCCGAATAGCAGGAGATCCAGGTTCGATTCCTGGCTGGGACAGATAGATTTTTTTATTCTATTCCCTCTCATTAATTGTTTAAAATTTACGAGGGAAAAAAAAACTACAACCAAATAAAATATTTATTATCGTCTGGATTTTCTAGAAAGCCTTCTTCCCTTCCAAAGAGACAAAGGAAGCAGGAGTTATCCTTCACTTGCCCCCTATCCGTACAGGTCTGGTCTGCATGCCACCTACTTAGCAAGTCTTTAACTTCATCCCCTCCTTAAAAATAGTGTCTCCCAGAACAGTTCTTGTCCGAAGGGGAGGATTCGCAGCAACATCCATGCTTGGCAGGGTCGTAGTAGCTCTCAAAGACTTGAAAACGCAGGAGACGATGGTAACCCTTGTACCAGCGAAGCTCTGTGCCCCTAGCATCTGTGTTACCACCTTCCAATATCCAGGCCATCATATCCGCTACCTAGCTTCGTGATGGCTAGCTGATGGATCTGCGTCTGCAGGTTGATGTGACACCATCCTAGGTCCTCGTAAGTCGCTTACCGACGCGAATCCTTGCTCACAGTTAGAGCAGGTGCTGTCCATTTCGTTCCTGACGTAGGGCCCACCAATTTGAATAATTTGATAATCAATCTTGATTTTGACTTTCGAAAAGAAAGAAATTAACAATACTATGGACTTAGTAGTCGCATACGACCGCGAGATTAGTTAATAATTTTCATAAACTGAGTAACAGTGTCGTTATGAGAAATGTTTACTTGTGGCAAGTAAACAAAATGATTTGTAAACGTCAATAGTAAAACAGCGTTGACAACAGTTATTTGAGGTTCTGTTAGGAACCAGAAGACGGATTTGTGAATCTTAACTGACACGAAAATCCATTTTCTTTTCCACACAATGAGACTATGCAAATTTACGGTGATTTTTTGGAATTAACAAGGTTCTCATTGTTCGAGATCTTTTCGTACCAAATTTCGGGAACCTTATGTTATTTCGACTTTCAGAAGATTCTCAATGTTTCAGAAGATCTCTATATTTATTTATAAATGGGAAACACCTCACGGCCGACTCATATTTTTTTACAGTAAATAGTTTAATGCCAAATTCCAAGTTTCACTCCCCTAAATTCTACTAGGGGCTTTATCATAGAAATTTACTTTACTTGAAAGCATGGTTATATATTTTGAAAAATGAGTCTAGGAGTAATAAAACATTTCGCCCCTCAGCAGCTGCTTATTAATTATATTAAGTGTATTTCCAATGAATGAAATATAACTTATTAAAACTAAATAATGTAGGTTCGATAACAATTAATAAAAAAAAATCATATTAAAGGAGACTTTTACAAAATACTCTACTTTCCCTGACAGTCTAGGACAAGCGCTAGTGACTGCATCTATGTCCTAAGTTACTTATGCTTGTCCATCATACTTACTTAAACAAGAAAAAATTACTTCCTGTGAAGTGGAACTTTTAAAATAATTCTTATAGGAAACTCTCTCCAAATGAAAAGTTTAGAATTTTGGTATTTAAATATTTAAAACTAAAAAAATAATCCAATATATTTGGATCCGGACACTTGATTTATATATCCGATTATAATACGATCTTGCACTGGCCGGACAGTGACGTCAAACATAAAGCCTCCCAGTTACTTACTTAAATAACTTTTTTCGTCGTTCACTAAGTTCAATTAGTTATTAAAGTACTCTTTTAATATTTAAAAAGTAGATGTTTTAACTACTACCACGTCTAAACATAACTCTATTCTTTTAGGAATTAACTATCTGTTAACTCATTGCTATTGATGTAAAAAAAATTATTGTATTCAAGGGTCGAAAGAAGGATGATGAAATATGAAAAGTTGGAAAGAAAATAACTGGCCTCATTGGCTAGTAAATTAAATAAGTTATTCCTCAATTCATTAGTTAAAATAAATTATGTATAAACAATTAATGAGAGGGAATAGAATAAAAAAATCTATCTGTCCCAGCCAAGACTCTAACCTGGACCTCCTGCTATCCGGGTCGTTATGCTAAACCATTACCGACCGGGACGAGCTAGATAACTCATTAAATTCCCAACTATCTAGCGAGAGCCAAATCCACGAGAAAGAAGAATATATTGTCTTAAACTCGAAGGATTGTCAAGCTATTTGTCGACTCTCGTCATTCACTTTTTTAATTTTTCTTTATAAATATTTATTTGGTTGTGGTTTATTATCCCACGTAAATTTTAAACAATTAATGAGAGGTAATAGAATAAAAAAAGGTTCCGGTCCTTGCTTTATTCTTTTCCTCTCATTAGTTGTTTAAAATTTA
>KZ808112.1:145951-159673 GCA_000696205.2 Oncopeltus fasciatus | reverse complement strand
TATTATTATTATTTTTTTACAAATTATTTACATTATAATGTAAATATTAACGATTTACCATTTTGTTCTCAGTTTTTTTTAACCTTCGAAGCAACAACTTAGAGCCATCGAGAAGGAGAATATCTCCAGGTACTCTACTCTAAACACCCATGTCACTGGACGAACTTTTAAATTTAAAAAAAAGCTACTACAGGGTGGGACGTAAAACTCACAAAATCTTACTTAGGATTCGTTAATGGATAATCTCAGCTAGGTCAGATTATTTGAATTTCTTCTCCCCATTCCTAATTTCAGCTAATAACAGACGGCAGTTACTGTAAGTATAGAAAAGACCACATAGCTTATTTAGTTTCTAAAATTAAAATCAGATATTTGGGTTCAAACCTTTAAGAAACATAGCGTTCTTAATACATTCTTATTTACTTCAGTAAAATGTTACTCTACATGAATTATTGTAGATCCTTTATGATTACTCTTCTAATGGATGTTATATCGTTTAAATCCTTTAAACTTTTCCAAAACTAAAATTCTATATATCAAACTAATATATTATGTAAGCCGCGAATGAACTACAAAATTTTAGTTACATATTTTATAAATAATAAATACTATATCGTGCGTTTTATATACAAACTACTCTATTTTTAGTTTTTCGTGGTAGAATCTGTAAATACAATCTTGAATTATTTGAATGTGCATAAGATAACGGAAACAACAAACGCTCAAAAAATAAGTTAAGACGTAACTTGCCAGAAGTTAAGATGTAAAAATAGAGCTAACTGTCAAAGAAGAAAGCTTAAGATATTGTTAAAGACTTGGGAAGTGAGTGCCGTGTGTACAGAGGCCAGTTGAAGGATAACAGCTGATTCCTTTCTTCAGAGGAGGGAATTAGGGTTACTTAGAAATCGCTATTAAAATCTTCTAGGTCTGCCTCGGTCTTTCCCTGAAGTTATAAAAGCAGTTCGCCAGCCGCTCCCGAGTCAATGATAACTAATCTCCACCTGTGTAAGATCGCATGCTTCAGAGCGTCGGGCTTGTCGTAGCCTCTGAAGTGCCGGTAACAGTGAAGTGATAAGTGACAGTAATTTAGTAAGTTATTCTAAGTTATCCTCTTTTTAAATAAGCACATTTAATTTAATGTATATATATATATTTGTTAAATAAAGTAAGTAATTTATATTTTCTATTTATTATTTTTTCTATCAGATAGCAGAGCTTAGGTTAGTTTTGTATTCGTATGCATAGTTATTTGATCTAATAAAGTAATTTGTATTTATTTTTTTAGCTATTATTAACTTGATATTTCTCATAACAGTATTTTAGATTAAGAAGGTTGAGGCGCAGTAGTCTGCGTACATGAACAACTGTTTACATTGGAGCTATGGATCTCAAGAAGTTGGTATAATATAACTTTTTCTTCGTTGCCCGACTCGAAGGGATTAGGATTGGAAAAAATATCCCCCCTCCCCACCGAACTGCTTTCATTTCATTCATTCAAATAAAGTCTTGTTCAGTGCTATGTACTGAAAAAGTGTGGCTCCTGCTTGTAAAAATTCTTTATATATTAGTTATAAGACAGATAATTGATTTTCTTAACATATATAATAATTATTTTAGCTAATTTATTCAATTAGGTTTCTACGATCATCATAATTATTTACAATGTCGTCTCCTGGTTTGAAACAAGTTAGAAAGTTGTTTCTTGCCAAGCTTTCGCTTTTTTGTCATTCTTTAGGGCTAAACTAAGTGTGAGAGTCTGTTTTGGCCAAATTGTATTTATACGCCATTCTGAGTATCTCTTCTCATCGGCTGAGATGTTATCAGAGCCCACGTAACTTCCAAAGGAGAAAGGGGCCTGAGGACAACTGTCGTGAAAAATAGACAGGTTTCTACAGGAGAACCAGCGGTAGTGGAGGGAGATAAATCTTCATTGCAACAGGGAATCAACTACTGGAGAAATCACCGTGCAGACCACCACCTGCAAGAGATGGACTACCTGTAAAAGAATGGCCCTGATAACGTAGAAATACAAGATCTCAGAATACAACGTTCTCAGGAGTTCTTGGATTTACAACGAACTCAGCTCGTGGGAAAAATCATGCTTGGGAGAGCCTAGAATAAGAAAAGAATATATTACATCCATGAAACATGTACGCACAGAGATCGGAAATCCAGCCGCTATCCACTTCGAGAACGCCAGAGAAAATTATTAAAACATACCAATCAATCAATATCCCCCATAATGACGACGTAAAAGAGGGGTACAAATTGAGTAAAACTAAACATCACCATTCATTTTCACTGATGAAAATAGCGAAAGACAAATTACATAAGACTCGTGAGACACAACAATAATAGAGTACAATTATTTCGAGCGTCCATGAAAATTAATGCTTTCTCTCAACTCGAAAATAATTTAAAACATGCAAATTTCGAGGGAACGTGGTCTTGCTTATCTCCGCATTCTTCAGGCTCCCACAGCCTGGCCAAGAATTTGGTTTATGGACATATTTATCTTTAAAAGCACTTAATCGTTCTGCTTCAGTCATTTGTGTATAAAGACATATAAACCTTCCAATGTATATGTAATTTGTACTACTTCCCCTGTTTTTGCAGGTCGTAGTCAGTGTTTCAAGCGAATTACATTATTAATGATTCAACATTTATTACCATAAAATATGCTGTATATTCTCATAGGCGAAATTGGAACAGAAAAATGGCATCTCATGAGAAGGGCTTAGTTAATTTTTTTTTTCTTTTTTTTTCTGAATTGTTTTACTTTTACTGAGCTGCTGATCAATCAAGATTTATTTTTCATAATACGGCTTTATGATAGAACGGGTATGTTACGATTAAACTATGGATTGCAGATATATATATATATATTGATAAAGCCGATAGNTAGCCATAAGGAAACGTTTCAGTTCAAACACACTATGTAGTTCTGTACACTTCCGTAACGAAATACTAAATACTACTTACCGACACACAACGTTTCATCACAGTATAACAGTCGTAACTACACCCACATAGGAACCGAACGTGACGTGATAGAAGAAACTAAAAACTAATATATATATATATATATTAGTTTTTAGTTTCTTCTATCACGTCACGTTCGGTTCCTATGTGGGTAAGGCGCATGCTGGTCTAGACATGCCTGTTTAGTTACGTCTGTTATACTGTGCTGAAACGTTGTGTGTAGGTAAGCAGTATTTAGTATTTCGGAACAGAAGTGTACAGAACAACATAGTGTGTTTGAAACGTTTCATTATGGCTACTTCTGCTCCTACACTTCGAAAGTGCGAAAACAGCTCTGATTCGTTTTGTTATATATGTGGCAGTTTTACCATTCCAAGTTAAAGGACAAACATCAGTACATTTGTCAGAGAAGCATATTTTGTCTATTTTAAAGTGAAACTTGGTGATCAAGATAAGGCATGGGCACCTCATAAAGTGTGTTGAGGGTTTATGGATGTGGACCAAGGGAACAAGTGCTAAGATCATTCAAGTAATTGTTACTTTTGTTTAGTGAAAACATCGGGATATAACACGAAAAACAAATGTAAAATAGAGTATCCTAGTTTACCGTCTGCTATAAGCCCTGTACCGCATTCAGCCGAAGTCCCCGTGCTTGTTTTCAACGAATTTCCCTCTTTGGAAGAAGGGGAATACGGATATGGTGTAGATGAAAGGGTGAGCATTTCCATCAAGATTTGTATTGAGGTATCAAGGTAGATGGAACTTACATGGCTGACTATTGTTGGAGCATCAAGCGCGAATGTACACAAACTAAACACTGCAGAAAAAGCTACAAACGCAAATTTTTATCTTAATTTTTAAGTACTGTTCATTAATTAAACAATTTTATATGTATGACTCGATTTAACTTACATTAAATGTTTTGTAAACTGTATATTTGGTACGTTTTTACTTTGTGTTCTTTGAAATGCATGATTTTTATGATTTCTGAGGATAGCCTGTAGTTTTAAAATTTGACATGGTTGATGATTGGTTGGCCGTCTCGAATATCATGTGAGAATGGTCGGGGTTTCGGCCAGGAAGAAAAAAAAATATACACCAAAATTAGGAGTAATATTTTTATTTATGCCAACGTTTCGGCTTAGCTAGTAAGCCATCATCAGGGCAATGGCGTTGAGTGGAGAAATCTCCCCAGGGTGGTTGTTCACATTGTAAACTGCAGAAAACAACTGATGCTGAGGTTATTCAAACCTTATTTTATTTGTTATTCTCAGACAAAATCTGAGGTTATTCTCAGAGTCAGACGCCAAGATTTAGTGAAAAAACAGTGTCAGATCTAACTCAACAAAAAATGTGTTCCTCAGTGTAATATATAAGTGAACAATAATTAGAAGTATATTTTAAAAAAATAATTAAATAACTATGAGAGTATTTTTTAAGTCTTCTACTATGCATTAATTCTTTTTAAATGACGTTTAATTGAAAAATGAGTGCTCGCCATTGTTTAAATATAATTTTCGTTAATTCTCTCATTGTTCGCGGACGGTTTTTGTGAAATAATTAAGGAAGAAAAGTACAGTGTAGCAACTACTCACCTTTTTCCTGTAAGAAAGCCTCTATGTGGTCGTCCATCTCTCCAAAATACCCATCGAACATCCTGTAATGGTGGAAGAATGATATAGCAGCGTCTTTAGGGTCCCGATACACATATATGATCTGGAAAAAGATACATTTAATTTCAATAGCAATACATTTTTACAGAAAGAAAATAATACATTAAANTATTTACCGTTTCTTCTTCCGGGTTGGACCGTGTCAAATTGGTGTTATTTGCCGAGCTTTCGCACATCATGTGATGGCTTCTTCAGGGCTGAAAAAAGAAATCTTTCTCTTTTCAGCCCTGAAGAAGCCATCACATGATGTGCGAAAGCTCGGCAAATAACTCCAATTTGACTCGGTCCAACCCGGAAGAAGAAACGGTAAATACTTCTGACGACCGTCAAAGCCTACGTGAACACCCTCAGGACTTCTCAATAGTCTTCAAACTGGATTGAAATCAGCTGGAAGTTCATCAAGAAAGCAGTGCTTCTACTGCGCACGCTCCTGACCAGTTTTGAACTCATAGGCTCATTGAGGATCAGGATGAGACAATCTGCACATTTCATGGTCTAAGTTGACATTTCGTGCAGTGCAGTGTTTGAGACGACGCATCCCCCCCCCCACCCCTGTCAGAGGCAAGGCTTCCTACGAAACATAAGTAGAAGGTTGAAGAACTCCCACCACTCAGTTCTGATCGGACCAGCGTATCGCACCCAGCTCCTCTCGTTTTGGCGGAAACTCTGACGGGCAACATCTGGTGGGTAAATCAACGTAAGATTTGTTCAGAGGTGCACTACACTGCACCAGCAACCTAGCGTGGCTGTCTCAAGTGTCTCAATGTCTCTCATTTAGCTCTCAACAAACAATCTCATTCTTATCAGCTGATAAGGGGAAGCGCGACACCATTTCTTCAGCAATCAGTACAAATCTCTTCAATATGTCATCTAGTGGAGATACCTGCTGCCGGGTTAGTATCCTTTTACACCATATTATGTTGTTTAGTAACTATTGCCTTAACGGAATAATATATGTTATTATATGTTAATAATACATAAATAAACTAGTACAAAAAAACAATTATTAATGTTAATACTTAATTAATGAGTTAAAAATCATATATAAATGTATTTAATATCGAATATTTAAAGCTAAAATACACTATAATAAAATACTATGAATTAATTAATTAGGTTTCATTCAAATCTTAAATGCAATTTAATTAATTCGTGTAATTCATAATAATGTTCGGAAAGTGTAAGACTTCAAAAATTACACATTTTCGAATGGAGAGTTTTTCACAGTAGAGATTATTAGTAGAAATTTTTTTCGGGAATCGGTCATTGTTGACCAAAAAAAAAACGAAGATTTGAAATTAGCTTTTGGAAACAAAATGACCTAGGACATCATACATTTCTGATAATAAATTATTTTAAGTTTTCTCAAGCCCCAACCCCACACAGAGCCTAATCTAACAGTAAATAATATAATGTTAATATAGTACTTATGTAAGTAAATGTAAATATCTATGTTTGTTTTACATGGTACAATTCCTTAAAATATTCTTTTTTTGTTAAATGTAATATATTTCACAAACCACATCTCATTTATAGAAAACTGACTACCTTAATGAGATAAGTCCAGTGATCGTGTAACAATAAAGATTATCGTGACTATTCTGAGAGTTATACAAACAGCTCGTTTATAGGATCTGATGAAAGAATGACAACCAATTTTTGTCGTGGAAATCAACTGACTTACAATTGTATTTTCTATTGTTCAAAAATCATTGTTTACGGAAGAAAACATCATTGCTCCGAAAATTGTAGAAAAGGGTGCTATCAGAGTAATATTATTTAAGATTACAAAATCAATTTTTTTTTTACATCATTCTGTACAATAATATATTCATTATTTACAATTTCAATGATCTTTAAAAATTTTCTTAAACTTGAAATAAATTTTATCGAATTCTTTTGGTTGTTTTAGAGAATATTTAAATTAAAAAGTAAAAACAATATAACAGACAGACATTAGACCGAGTAACTTGACTATCAACTTTGAAATACGTTATACTTGATAGGTATAATGTGTATTATATAGCTCAATTATAATTTATTCTCTCCAGTTTCAAGAGACTAATTATAAATTTGGATGGAATGTTAGTATCTTTTGTGAGAACCATTCGAAAATTTCAATTTGTCCTTTGTCGAGTGGATTTAATTAGAATTTATTTATTACATTTATTTTATTTGTTTTAATTACTTAAAGTATTCACCTTTATCGGTTTAAAAATAATACTAAATTACTCAGCAAGAAATCAATTAGATTCTCATGCTATATATTTTCCCCCGATTAAATTAAGTTATCTACAATTACCTAAGGATATTGTAATAAATTAATCTTAATTGGAATTTCATTACATAAAAATAATAATTTAACTAATAATTATTTTATAAATGGCATTGCTCAATGAAAACACAAGAGTGTGAGTCAGAGTTACCTGTACCTATCTATATACACAGATAAGACTCACTCTGACTCCCACATTCGAAGATACATAAAGCATAATGTCACTGAATCTTCTAAGCTTTAATTGCTAAAGTAATATAAATATTAAAAGGCATTTCTCATCAAACTCATTTACGAATGAAGTTTCCGCGGCTGTGATATGCGATAAATAAGGACAGGTGGGATAGAGAGTGCGGTACACACACAAAAAGAGAAAATATCACAAGGAGTATAATTTCCGGGGATCTCTCGCCCTTCGTCAGTGAGAAGTGAAGAGATACTCCTAGATAGATAGAGAGGTATCTCTTTACTTCTCACTGACGAAGGGCGAGAGATCCCCGGAAATTATACTCCTTGTGATATTTTCTCTTTTTGTGTGTGTACCGCACTCTCTATCCCACCTGTCCTTATTTATCGCATATCACAGCCGCGGAAACTTCATTCGTAAATGAGTTTGATGAGAAATGCCTTTTAATATTTATATTACTTTAGCAATTAAAGCTTAGAAGATTCAGTGACATTATGCTTTATGTATCTTCGAATGTGGGAGTCAGAGTGAGTCTTATCTGTGTATATAGATAGGTACAGGTAACTCTGACTCACACTCTTGTGTTTTCATTGAGCAATGCCATTTATAAAATAATTATTAGTTAAATTATTATTTTTATGTAATGAAATTCCAATTAAGATTAATTTATTACAATATCCTTAGGTAATTGTAGATAACTTAATTTAATCGGGTGAAAATATATAGCATGAGAATCTAATTGATTTCTTGCTGAGTAATTTAGTATTATTTTTAAACCGATAAAGGTGAATACTTTAAGTAATTAAAACAAATAAAATAAATGTAATAAATAAATTCTAATTAAATCCACTCGACAAAGGACAAATTGAAATTTTCGAATGGTTCTCACAAAAGATACTAACATTCCATCCAAATTTATAATTAGTCTCTTGAAACTGGAGAGNTTTACA
Source organism: Oncopeltus fasciatus (assembly GCA_000696205.2). Classification (NCBI taxonomy): domain Eukaryota; kingdom Metazoa; phylum Arthropoda; class Insecta; order Hemiptera; family Lygaeidae; genus Oncopeltus; species Oncopeltus fasciatus. The sequence goes on along the minus strand of KZ808112.1, from coordinate 151,606 downwards.
ATTCTGATAAGATAATTAATTATAAAATCAATACTCTATTATGGGACATTTAATCTTTATCATATATAAATAATATGATACTCATTAATATGATACTAAACAAATAATCTTTAATATTTTGAAATTTACTTACTAAAACTAAAAAGTTAATAGTTACTCCTTGTAAGTTAATTGAAATTATTTAGATTACTTTTATGTGATGAAGATAAATTTCCATTAATAGTTTATTCATTTTTATAATTACTAATCTTTGTAAGTATTTTCAGTCCCAAAGAAGAGAAAATATATTCTCTAAATATTGGCCTATACAAAGTACTTTTACAAAATTATTTGATCAAAATCCTCATTACTCTTACATATGTATGTGTGTGTGTGTGTACATTACATGCTGCTCGTTATAAGTTCCTTAAACAAAATTCAGCACGAATCCCCGGACTGATCTCGTCTTTCGTGAGAAGGTGAAATGAATGTAATTTCGCTCCTGATTAGATGTGGTTGCTACATCGGTGATCCTCAAATTGCCGTAATAGAACAGGTAGTTTGCGATGACTTATCAGGTTTTTTGCCTGGCAGAAGAATATATTATTTCTTCTTCTTTTTTTTCTTTTTTTTTTTTGTTATTATTTCCTTTATTTTAATTTTAATTTTTTTTTGCAATGTTTGCCGAGTATTACTAGAAGTTATGTAGTAAATCATACCCAGTACTTGCCGTTTGCCGTCTAATGTCAATAATGTAGTTGGCTGGAAAATAATTTGTATAATATTTACTTGATTGGCGACAATGTTTGTGAAATACACAAGAATAAGTAAAAGCTAAATATATTTTCTGCAAAATTACCTTATTGAAAAGTAAGAAATCAACTAGAAGACGGAGAAAAACTACATTAAATCAAAATATTATCTTTCATTATCATTTTACATGAGACATGAGACAGTTTTACACATTTAGAGTTCAAGACACAATGTCCTTTAAATGTTCTGGATTTCTATATTTTTTTAAGGTCCCGTTTTCATAATAATTTACTTAATAAGTCATTAGTCTGAAAAATTTACAAAATTAGAGATGAAAGCAGAAAGTAAAAAAAAATTAGGTGAAAAAGAAGTAAAAACCTTTAAGTGGAAAGTTATTTCAAAAATAGTGTCAAGCTCAATTTTCGAACAGTTTAATTTTCCTTAAGCAAGAGGGAATATTAAATTTCCGGGAGAAGTATTATATTTTTTTCTTTAAATGGAGAGTGAGATTTAGGGGTAGAACTTATCTTTTTTCTTTGCGCCCTGGGAGTACTGTACTTGCCTGCCCACCTTTTGTTTCCAACTAACTCCAGCTAACTCTTACAAAAACATCTGAGCAGATAACACTGAAATTTCCGTGATATGTGAAAGTTGTGAAAAATGTAAAGACTATCATTATACAGGGTGTAGAGCCCTCGTGTGACTTTATACCATGTTATTTTTCACATGATGCACAATTTAGTTGCTAAATTTACTGACTCATTCTTTCATATAAAAAAAAATTCTTACCCACTTACAGTGAAAACTTGGGATTTGAATCCAGAACATCTTCATTTTTTTGGTTTGAAAAATTCTCAAACAGTGATTTTTCTATTAAATTTAGGGGCTGAAAAACATAGTAATAAGGACTCATTTGCATATTTACTAATAAAAATGGGTGGTTCTGCTCAGAATCTGAGGGCTTCATTGTAGTCATCCATCCCCCATCTCTCAGTCTCTCTTCCTGCCAAAAAAAAACCACTTGATAGCAGTATACCCATTACCAAAAACCCCCTCTGTAAAAAGCTTCTCTCTAAAGTGCCTCTATACTCCTAAACACCCCTAGAGTGTTCACCCTAGGGCTAGCAAAATCGCCCTCTACAAAATCTCTTCACTATAAAATCACCTTATACCAAAACAATCTCCTTGGGAGTGCAATCTCCTCCCTGACAGTTACTAGTGAGTAGTGTACTAGTGCAGACAATTTAACAAGTAGTTCTGAGGCCTCTTTGTAAATTAGCTCTTTCTGTCGAGTGGATTTAATTAGAATTTATTTATTACATTTATTTTATTTGTTTTAATTACTTAAAGTATTCACCTTTATCGGTTTAAAAATAATACTAAATTACTCAGCAAGAAATCAATTAGATTCTCATGCTATATATTTTCACCCGATTAAATTAAGTTATCTACAATTACCTAAGGATATTGTAATAAATTAATCTTAATTGGAATTTCATTACATAAAAATAATAATTTAACTAATAATTATTTTATAAATGGCATTGCTCAATGAAAACACAAGAGTGTGAGTCAGAGTTACCTGTACCTATCTATATACACAGATAAGACTCACTCTGACTCCCACATTCGAAGATACATAAAGCATAATGTCACTGAATCTTCTAAGCTTTAATTGCTAAAGTAATATAAATATTAAAAGGCATTTCTCATCAAACTCATTTACGAATGAAGTTTCCGCGGCTGTGATATGCGATAATTAAGGACAGGTGGGATAGAGAGTGCGGTGCACACACAAAAAGAGAAAATATCACAAGGAGTATAATTTCCGGGGATCTCTCGCCCTTCGTCAGTGAGAAGTGAAGAGATACTCCTAGATAGATAGAGAGGTATCTCTTTACTTCTCACTGACGAAGGGCGAGAGATCCCCGGAAATTATACTCCTTGTGATATTTTCTCTTTTTGTGTGTGTACCGCACTCTCTATCCCACCTGTCCTTATTTATCGCATATCACAGCCGCGGAAACTTCATTCGTAAATGAGTTTGATGAGAAATGCCTTTTAATATTTATATTACTTTAGCAATTAAAGCTTAGAAGATTCAGTGACATTATGCTTTATGTATCTTCGAATGTGGGAGTCAGAGTGAGTCTTATCTGTGTATATAGATAGGTACAGGTAACTCTGACTCACACTCTTGTGTTTTCATTGAGCAATGCCATTTATAAAATAATTATTAGTTAAATTATTATTTTTATGTAATGAAATTCCAATTAAGATTAATTTATTACAATATCCTTAGGTAATTGTAGATAACTTAATTTAATCGGGTGAAAATATATAGCATGAGAATCTAATTGATTTCTTGCTGAGTAATTTAGTATTATTTTTAAACCGATAAAGGTGAATACTTTAAGTAATTAAAACAAATAAAATAAATGTAATAAATAAATTCTAATTAAATCCACTCGACAAAGGACAAATTGAAATTTTCGAATGGTTCTCACAAAAGATACTAACATTCCATCCAAATTTATAATTAGTCTCTTGAAACTGGAGAGAATAAATTATAATTGAGCTATATAATACACATTATAACTATCAAGTATAACGTATTTCAAAGTTGATANTTAAATTGTTAATAGTTGTTAAAATATATTATGTAAACAGTGTTTTAGGCTTTCTTCTACTTAGGGCCTATTATCATTCGTTCTTCATATTCAAAATTCTATAAATTAGCTAGGGTTTTTACTTAGCATTTGATATTTTAAAATGTGATATTGTTAAATGACAATGTAAAATTATTAATATAAATTAAATTAGTTATTTGTATATTACTATGTTAATTCAATGTAATTCATATACGGAAACAATAACAACAAAGTAGCTATGAATGTTTTTTCTTTTCTTTTCCTCTGTTATAAATCACCTGAAGCATATATTTTATACTTAAATTCAAATATATTTTTAAATTAGTTTTATCACTATTTATGATAATGTTGCGAGCCGGACCCTCCTTCTACGAGTTATATAACGCATTTAAAAAACAATTTAAAAACTAAGAACTATTAGTTAATAATTATCTGTGTTTTTTCTTGATGAGAAATGACCCAAGATCGGGTCTACTGTGATAAAAATAAATGTACTTAAATCAGTAAACTTTAGAGATAATGTTTTTGGTTCATTGTCTTTGGTGATCATTAAATAATCAAAAAATATAATAAAGTTGTTGCCAAATGATTTAAAATTCAGACTAATTTTGATATCCGTTAAGCCAATTTATTTAGTATTTTTTATTTTTAAACTATTTTCAGATTTATGAAAGATTATTTTTAGTATTTGTATGAGTCCAAACGCGTACAGGTAAATTTTCACCTGATAATGTACATATAATAACATCCCTATACCTATCTCTGATTCAGTCCGTTACCTTGGGTTCCACCTTGACTCACGACTCAACTGGAATGAACATACTAAAATCAAGCGACGAGAACTCAACAGAAGCCATGGACTCTTATACAGCCTTATAAATAAGCGCTCACAGCTCACAATAGAAAACAAACTGACCATCTACAAGACCATAATACGACCAATCTGGACCTACGGTCTAATATACAACGAATACAATCCTTTCAGTTCAAAATTCTTAGAATAATTGCTAACGCTCCATATTATGTGTCCAACTCTACCCTTCATCACGACTTTAATATTNCAGACTAATTTTGATATCCGTTATGCCAATTTATTTAGTATTTTTAATTTTTAAACTATTTTCGGATTTATGAAAGATTATTTTTAGTATTTGTATGAGTCCAAACGCGTACAGGTAAATTTTCACCTGATAATGTTACATACAACAACATCCATATACCTATCTCTGATTCAGTCCGATACCTTGGGTTCCACCTTGACTCACGACTCAACTGGAATGAACATACTAAAACCAAGCGACAAGAACTCAACAGACGCCTTGAACTCTTAGACAGCCTTATAAATAGGCGCTCACTTCTCACAATAGAAAACAAACTGACCATCTACAAGACCATAATACGATCAATCTGGACCTACGGTGCAGAACAATCCTTTCAGTCCAAAACACGCAGAATAGTTACTAACGCTCCATATTATGTGTCCAACTCTATCCTTCGTCACAACTTTAATATTCCTTTTGTCAAAGACCTTATCTCCACCCGCTTCAAGCTCTTCCGTAGTAAACTGCAATTTCGTCCTAATCCATATGCCCAATCCCTGTCATCACACTCCAATCCTCACAATTCTCCCCAGCGACTGAAACTGAGCCTCGCGACCTCCTGGGCCTTCATGCCTTAAGAGTGGAGTTGATGGGCCCTTTCTACCTGCACAGTGATGTTCACCTATATATTTTATTATTATTTTTAATTTAGTCTGTTTATAATTTTTTTCTATTGTAATTTCTCAATGTCATCAAATTACAAGATGCTAATAACAGAGTGTAATAAATAAAGATCTATTAATTAAAAAAAAAAGTATTTGTATGCTTAGCGGCATGAAAAATAGTGTGCGAACTCACTCATTTTGAATGGGTCTCTCCTGTTTTTTTTGTTTTTTTTTTGTGATGCCTGATTATATAAAGGTATTCGAAATTTAAAAGTTCAACTAATTTTTTTCTCATGATAATTGCAATCATATTATATTTTCAGTTTCGGACCGTAATTAACAATATTAATTGAATATATCAGAGCTAAAACTTTTCCCATATACCAATGAGCTCTTTTTAGAGGAAAATGATAAAGATTATGTTTTTAAAACCATACAAAAAACTGTCTATTTTTATAACATATAATATCTCTATATTTCAAAGCTAAACTGATTTAATAAATAATTGCACAAAAATCACTGTACAAAATACTTATGGCGTTTATTAAATGTTTAAAAAAATAAAAT
>KZ808112.1:86233-99829 GCA_000696205.2 Oncopeltus fasciatus | reverse complement strand
ATATATATATATATATATATTTAACAGGTGAGAGAAAGAGTATAGTTAAAATATAAAAAGGAAAAAATTAGAATGAGAATAAATTTTGGGAAAGACTTCTCGCCCTCCGTCAGTGAGGAGTTAGGAGAAAGCCAGACTGTGCGACCGTTCTTAAGTCTGCTATAAATTTCTATTATACTTCGAACTGAACCCGTTCCATTTCTTCTTGGATAGAATGGTTCATATAATTCCAATCTCTTTTCATTGCTTTATTTTTCAGGATTTCCGAATTCTGTCCTCTGTGTGTTAGTGATTCACAGTATAATCTACTCTCGTTCCCTGAGGCTTTCGAAGAGTTAAATTTCTAACTGCGAGATTAGTAGACAAACTTTATTTTGAAAAAGCATAATGAGTATCAAATTCAGAAGTGTTTTTTTTTTATTTTTTAGATGGTGTAATTTGAAAAAAAAATTCTAAAATTTTAGGAAAAACAAACCCATCTATATTGTTATTGATTAGACGTGGGAAACGATTGGTTTGAAAAATATTTTCTTCAAAAGAGATTATAACAGGAACATGTTCAATAACCAATTTCACAATTGGTTGCTGAAATTGTATACATTGTTAAACACACAGACATGGAGGGTATCAAGCTGGCTTAGCGTTACAGAGAGAATTTCTGTTAATCGGATGCTTGAATGACTACGCCAGTCATGTATGATATCAGTTTGGGACTCATGCCATTTGAACTGTTCTTTTTGTGGTTCCTTGAATAGAATTTAGATCACTCTGAAAGATTGCAGGCTCTCTGGAATAGACGTTATTGAAGTCATCAAATAATCACCAAGTTAAATTTCTACAGTTTTTATCCTAGTTACTTCCAGTTGAGACAGAGATGGACACACACCCAAAAGCTTGTAGCAGTTTAAGAATTTTTTAAAAGTAAAAGCGGAATGTTATTTGCGAAAAATTCAACCTCCTCTATAGACAAAATAGAGTTTTTGCAATATACACTATTCAATATCAAATCTATCATTTGATGACAAGTGTCACTCGGAGATAAATACAGTCCGTGACAATATAAAGACAATTAAAAAGAATATTGTCAATGAATAGGGAAGTAGGTGGCGTGTGTGACAGACCTGTACGGGAAGTTGGCAATGAAGCAATTAATACCTGTTTTCTTTGTCTCCTTTGAAGGGAAGAAGGCTTACTAGGAAATCCGTATACACCCTTCTAGACTTGCCTCGCCTCGTGAGTTGGGCTGGTCGTAGCCCCTGCGGTGCCTCTTTGTAAATAAGTATATTTAAGCTGCAATAATTTATAATTTACATTTTATATTTATTCATGTATTAGTTTGTAAGGGCAGTAAGTAAATCTGTAGTATCTAGCGGTAATTATTTGTGATAATAAATTTACTTTAATTTATTTCACTTTTCTTAATTAATAAAGACCCGTAGCCCATAATAATATAAAGAATACTTCCAACAACAAACGTTTTAAATTTCATAAACGTGTCATGAAACGTTGGACCATTTTCATTACAATTTAAAATAGTCAAATGTTTACATTTTTCATGTTCCATTGGTAGATTAATTTGGTAATTATTGTGTTCAATTTAAGCAAAATGACGTCTTAAATAAGTATGCCCTCTGAAAATGCTTTCTAAATCTTTTGAAGACACCTTCATATATACTTCTTATACCTGCACCTTCTATACCTCTTAAATACCTCTATACTTCTTTATATGCCTCTTATATTCTCAAAATGTCACCTATAAATACCATTCCTCAACACCTTCAAAGCTCTTATACCTATCTTCTAAATCATTTAGAATTGTTTGCTATAAATTTGTCTACGACATATAACAAATACATTAATTAAATAATAACAAATTATATAATATATTATGTATGTTTTTTTTGCAGAGAGGGTAAGGCTGGCGTTTGGAGTAAGGAGCTGAAGAAGGAGATTGTTGAAAGGTTTGACGACAAAGCGAAAAGGGCTCTGAAGGATTCAGACTTCCCTCACTACTCCTGAAGAACAGGCGACAAGAAGCATTTCAGTGCTTAATTTTATTTATTATTATTTATGTTATGCTAAACACGGAAGACATTTAGAAAATTCACAACTGCGTGAGAGGAATTAATGGAAGGTGCTCTTAGAGGCATTCGTTTAACCCCATCAGTTAAAAGCAAGGGTTGAATGTACGATTATTTCATTAAAATAATAGTATGAAATAAGAGAAAATATATGTATAAACTATGGAGGTTACTGAACAATTATTTCACCCACCTTTGATTATTTGTTAACTTTAATATCTGATCTAAACTGAAAAAATAATTCTTGGACACATATTTAATATAACTCAAAATACATCATTAAAATTTGAATTTCTAACCTCGAACTTTATTGTAATGAATTGTTAATTATCTTTTCATATCAAAAATTTATTGTGTATTTTAAGTTAAATTTTCATGCATGAAAAGTATGGTTTAAGACAACGGCTTGCCAAACTTTACTGGGTTAAGCTATACTTTATTTAAGCTCAGTTCAGGAGGTTAGGAAATTTTAAATAACTCCCTCTTGATGTATTTAATATCTGCCTTTGGTGATACAATTATTATAAAGGTCAGCATATAAAGTTCATATAAAATAAAATTATATGTATGTTCTCACTTGAAATAAGATTAATCTTACTATCATAGAGGCTGATTAGACAGTGAAACTTTTATGTCAATATTTGTCCTGTATTTTACATATCCTACTTTGTAAGATGTAATGTAGAAAAAAACTGTGTATGTAACAAATAAATTTATTCTCCAATAAGTTATTTACTTTCATATTGTGCTTTAAACATTGTATATATATAAACAATTAGTGAGAGGGAATAGATTAAAAAATCTATCTGTCCCAGCCAGGAAACGAACCTGTATCCCCTGCTATCCGGGCAGGGGTTCCAGGTTCGATTTCCTACTATCCGGGAACAATCATTAATTGTTTAAAATTTACGTGGGATAAAAAACCACAACCAAATAAAATATTTATAAAGAAAAATTTAAAAAAGTAAATGACGAGAGTCGACTAATTAGCTTTACAACGTCAGCTCCTTTAAGAGTTTAAGACGAGGTTCTTGTCTTTGTCGTAGGTTAGGCTCTCGCTAGTGTAGAGGGAATTTAATGAGATATCTGGCTCGTCCTGGTGGTGTAATGGCTTAGCACGCCGGCCCGGATAGCAGGAGATCCNGATGGTTCCATTTCCTTTGACGATTTCCCATTCTTGCCTCCTCTTTAGATTCCGACCTTCTTATTTTTGTACCATTTTTCCAATAAGAAGATTTAGTTTGGCAGAATTTTACGAATAGTAGGGGAAATCTGAATATTTCAAAGCCATTTTAGCTTTATCGTCAAACCTTTTAGCGTACTCCTTTTTGAGTAGCTTACTCCAACCACCAGGTGTGTGGGGGTGGGGTGTGTATGATTGTGTGTGATTAACCAATCTAACCAATCAAAAAGCGCATAAACTTCGGCTAAGCCAGAATATCCAGTGACTGATCTGACGCTGTTAAAATCATTATTCTCAACATTTTTTCACTCAATTTTAATTATAACTTGGCAAACTTATTCGAAAAACGGAAATATAAAAATAAATGCAAAATACATTCGTTGGTGCTTAATTTCACTCCTTTAAAATAATTAGTAATAAAAATTTTAAATCAAATAAAGAAAAATAGTAGTGGATTATTGTGGCTATGAAAAATAATTGAAAAGGACATAAAATTAATATTCTATAAACTTTTTAATAAATACATAGAAACTACTAAAGTCAAAAAAGTTTCTATAAAGTTGGAGAGGCCCCCAATTAAAAAAAAAAAGAAAAAGCGATTTAAATTTGTTAAGAAGTAATACAGAAAATGTAGTTCTTACTTAGATGGTGTGAATATTCACTTGAGTTAGTAACTTTGGCAAATTAAAGATTTCTCGTGTCTTATTAAGATTGATTAAAGTATAAGTAAATGATTAATTTAATTCTACTAACAGAAGAGGAACACATGGGAGTGGTATGTATTTTTCGAGTTAATTTCTAAATACTAAATATCTAAACGAAAAATTTTATGTGACATACATTTTATAAAGTTGCAATTACATAATATATTTTATCATTTTTGTTTTATTATAGCATGTTTTATCGTTTTTTGAAGACTTGCAACAAGAAAAATATTCCATTTGGTCGTTTCCAATAGCCGCCCTCTCTCTCACCTTTTTCTCCAATGTGATTCTATCAATAGATTACAAAATGAAATTCAATTACCGAATTTAGTATTATACACAAAACACATGTATATACACGAGTGAGTGTGTTTGTATATCCGCATAAATTATTTTTACAGACAATATTTTTAGCTTTTCTTATAATAGAGATAAGCAAAAAAAAAATTTTCACAACAATACAATAGTGCTATACTTAAAAGTTTTCTCATGAAACTATCTCAAAAAATGAGCTTTATAAATTGTTGAAATATATATTATTCAATATTTATGAATTTCTCTAACTTAATTTTTAAAAAAAATTTCTTTTAAACAAGCAAGTCGCAACGTAATAGGAGAATTTTGCCAGGAAGAAAATTAGATCAAAAGATACATCTCTGCTTTTAATGTTTAAACTGCTTTGTCAATGCCATGTGGACTCGGAAATAGAGTTTCGGTTATTTTGTAACATTCAAATACAATTAAGGGGGATTCTTTGAGTAGGGATATTAATCTTTAACTTCACTTATAACTGAGAGATTTAATAAATTCGAGGGAATTGTTACGTTTGATCTTTCTATCCCAGGGATAAAACGAAAGCTTCAGCTCCATATCCACTCCATGGTTAGCCATCTATGGTCTAGAAAAATAAGTCTTCTTTCTCAATGATAATAACTCTGGGGAACAATTTGAAACTCAATTTCTGTTGAGTTAGATTTTTTAGCTGTTTTCTATAGAATTTGGCATGCTTATTTCAAAACTGTTTTTAGTTTTCTTCTATCACGTCATGTTCGGTTTCTAATTGGGTGGGGTGCATCCTGGTCTAGACCTGCCTGTTTAGTTACGTCTGTTATAATGTGGTGAAACGTTGTGTGTTGGTAAGCAGTATTTAGTATTTCGTTACGGAAGTATACAGAACTACATAGTGTGCTTGAACTGAAACGTTTTCTTATACTATAGGCTACCTCTGTTCCTACACGTCGAAAGTGCGAAAACAGCCCCTATTCGTTTTGTTATATATGTGGCAGTTTTACCATTCCCAGTCAAAGGACAAACATCAGTACATTTGTCAGACAAGCATATTTTGCCTATTTTAAAGTGAAACTTGGTGATCAAGATAAAGCATGGGCACCTCATAAAGTGTGTTGAGGGTTTACGGATGTGGACCAAGGGAACACATGCTAAGCTTCCATTTGGTATATCTATGATTTGGCGCTAGCCCAAAGATCATTCAATTGATTGTTACTTTTGTATAGTGAACTTATCGGGATATTACAAAAAAAACAAATGTAAAATAGAGTATTCTAGTTTACCGTCAGCTATAAGCCCTGTACCGCATTCATTCAGAGTCCCCGTGCCAGTTTTCAATGAATTTCCCTCTTTGGAAGAAGGGGAATACAGATGTGGCATTTAAAAACATTGTTAAAACTTTCTTGGAAATACACGAACATTGAATCACTCCAAAATTGTCCAGCAACTCTTGGAAAGCTTCCATAAGCTAGGTTGTAACATGAGCATTAAATTGCATTTTTTGCACAGCCACTTTTCTAATTTCCCGGACAATCTTGTGCAGTAAGTGATGAGCAGGGTGAGCGTTTCCATCAAGATTTGAGGGTCATGAAAGAGAGGTATCAAGGTAGATTGGACGTATATGATGGCTAACTATTGTTGGAGTTTAAAGCGCGAATATACACAAACTAAACACTCCAGGAAAAGCTATTCTCAGATTCAGACGCCAAGAATTAGTGAAAAAACAGTGTCATATTTAACTCAACAAGAAATGTGTTCCCCAGTGTTATCCATAAAGTATCTGCTCCTTCATTCAGTGACGATGGGAAGGTACAAAGGTTCATAATAGGTGAAAAGAAGTCTAGAACTGATTAAACAACTTTATATACATATGAGAGGTACGCCCAGAAAGTAAGTTCCGTTTAGTAATAAAATTAAATTGTGTACAGATACAAAAAAATTTATTTTATTTATTGCATAAAATTCAACAATTCTTAAACTACTTTTCCACATAACTGCCGAAATTTTGCAGGAATTTTTTATAGCGTGGCACAAGTTTTTGTTTACCTTCTTCATTCCGCCTGTCTTCAATCAGTTGGAAACTTCAGCTCTTCGTCATTGTTGAAGAGTAGACCGCCAAGGAAAGACTTGAGAGGTAAGAACAGATAAAAGTCGCTAGGTGCGAGATCAGGGCTGTACGGAGGATAGTTAAACACTTCCCAGCCAAATTCCTGTAGGTTTTTCATTATGTTTGCAGTGGTGCGTTGTCGTGAAGAAGATCAACACCTTTTCCACACAACCAAAAACACGGGTGCAAGATCTGATTTCACAAGCAACCAGATTTTCAATCAACACCGACATTGTAATCAAAGCACAACAAAGCTTACGTGGCTGACAGTGATCTCAAAATGGCGCATGTGTCTTCCCCTTGATAAAGAACGTCTACCGCGCATTTGCGGAGCTGCGATTGCAGCACTGCAGCGGAGATAAATTGAAACGGAACTTACTTTCTGGACGTACGTCTTATATGTATAAAGTTTATGAGGTTATCATGGAAATATATTTAACTCTTAAAAATTAGTTAAATAAATTAAATATATGATTAATGTTGAATTAATTTCTACGGTAGAAAAATTTCAAGTATTATTTTAATTTTAAGAAAGATATTTGAACAGATATTAAAAGCTTACGACACATATCATCAGTGTTTATTGAATTGTTTAATATTATTATTACAGCAATAAACTTATTAAATATTTTATTTAGATAAATTATTATTTATTAAATTAAACACCTAAGAATATATCAGTATAGAAACTTTTTTCAAGCAAAGAAAGAAAAAAAGTTGCTCCTCTAAAACATAGTCAATTTAACATATGTTCTTTTTGTTGGGTTTTGGTAAAGGTAGATCCAAAAAATACAATTAAAAATGTTTATTTTTTAATTATCTGCCGACATTTCGGCTTACATTGTAATCCATCTTCAGGGCCCCCTGACATCCTTCCTGTCCGAACTTCAATCACTTATCACTTTGATACAAGCCCTAATAGTTGCACTTGGAAGACTATTCCTGTTAATTCCATGATTCCTTCTTTATCCTTGTATATTCTTTTATGGAACGCTAACGGCAACCTAACGTACTCAAACGATCTTACAACAGTACTACAAAAGATGAACGTACATATTGCCTTAATTACAGAAACACGATTAACAAAACAAGAAAAGCTTTCATTTTACAGGATAAAATACCTACAGAACAGACCACCCAGACGGTACTGCTCTTGGAGGAACTGCGGTGTTAGTCTATAACTCGCTTTACCACCATGCCATTTCTTTGATCCTACAGACATGATTCAAGAAACTGTGGTGTATATTTCCACGATGGCCTTTTCTATCGTTGTTGCTTCCGCATACTGCCCCCTACTAAGAAAATAACTGCTAGAGATTTCAACCAAATTTTTCAATGTCCTTGGCTCTTCCTTCATATATGGACGCGACTTAATTGCGAAGCACTTGCAATGGGATTCTAGAATGTGAACGTCGCACCCCTGATCTAATTGATTTCTTCATCCACAAAAACCTCGGTCCTACCCATACATCAGTTTTCTCATTAAATGAACTTTCCTCGGATCACAACCCTATAATCCTAAACATATCCCTTACACCCATCCCTCCAAGTCTTCCTCTGAAACACTAATAAATAGACCCATAAATTGGGAGGATTTTCAATTCTACTTAGAATCCACCATCGACCTCACTACCTCCCTCAAAACTCTCGAAGAACTGGACGACGCCTTGCACTCTTTTACGTCTGCTGTACAGAAGTCAGTTTGGGAAGCGTCATCTAGCCGTCCCACCTATTCCTCTCCTCCAAACCAACTCCGTAAGATACCTCGGTTTCTACTTGGACTCACGACTAACTTGGAATGTCCACACAAGGCAAAAGAGACAAGACCTAAACAGACGCTATGGACTATTATATAGACTACTCGGACGAACATCGGAGTTATCAGTACACAACAAATTAACGATATACAAAACTATTCTTAAACCTAATTGAACATACACTGGGGCACCGCTAAACCATCCAACATCCAACGCATCCAATCCTTCCAGTCCAAAGTCCTCAGAACCATTGTTAATGCTCCCTTCTATGTATCCAACTCTACCCTTCACAATGACATCAAAATCGACCTCGTCAAAGACTTAATTCACATTCTTTTCTCCAAATTCCATTCCCGCCTCATCCGACATCCCAATCCCTTAGCCAAAGAACTACCCTCAGCGGAGAGGTAGAGTTTTTTTTTTTTTTCTAGCTTCTCGTACGATTCAAATTTATAATGAATTGTGGGATTAAATTGCCAAAATTATCATCTTGATTTGAGTGTTAGGTAGTGTCCCTTTTCCAAAGATGAGAGTCTAATAAATACCTAGCTATTTTATCTCCGCCGAGTACAAGACAATACATTCGTCATTCTTGGTTGTTAGACTTGTAGTGAAGTGCGGGGAACTAGATTTATTCTCAGCTCCCTCGGTGGGGTAGATGATTAACGCACCCCTTCGGATAGTGGGGGACCCGAGTTCGTTTCCCGGCTGAGGTAGAGAGCTTTTTTTTTTTTTTCTAGCTCCCTGTACGATTCAAATTTGTAATGTAATGTGGGATTAAATTACCACAATTATCATCATGATGTGGAAAAAAAAAAATGTACTTTACCACACTGCTGAACGTCCATATTTGGGTAACATTGATACATTGCATGGACACAGAAGGAAAGAGATTGCTCTCGAATACTTTTGGTCACCTGTCAACGATTACAGAACTCTTCGTGTTCCAAGGTTTTAAACAACTGGCATATTATTAGTCTTAGACCCCACTAAAGTTGCAAATCAATGGTCCTCCAGTGAATTTAGGAATATTTAACTTTAATTGAAACTAGTGCCTGGGATTTTGTCTTGAATATGCTAGCTTATATAAAAGTTTCATTTGTAGAAACTAATTAAATAAATAAATAATAATAATTAACAATTAAGCCAATTAAGAGCTATTGGTGTCTTTTAATGCTCATAAATAGTATACGCTGAAAGCTTAAAAAGCCGCATATCAGTTGCTCAAAACTTGATTATTTGCATACCAGTTGAGCTATTGGAAGGGAAATGGTGTATTTATATATATAAATATCCATGGAGATTTGCTCATCTCAGGAATAGTACCAATAATTTGGAAAACATGTCTCATCTGCCAAGTTTTTAAGGAAGGTAACATAACTTAAACAATAATTTGAAATTTATAACCCTAATTCTTCTTTAGATGCTCCAGAAATTGAATCTTCACAGAGAGGAATCCTTGGGTAATTATCAGACTTGATTTATAAGATAATGAAGTATTTTTATATTGTTCTCATTTCATTCATGAGAAAAATGCTTCATATTTTTTTTTTTTTAATCAGGGTATACATGTCAAGTTATAAACTGATTTAAATATTCAAAAGCTTTGTTATCATTGATTACATCTTCAAAAATTAATTTACTGGTGAGAAATAATTTATCCAACTCGAGAGCTAGGATTTAAGACAAATCTTGTTCAAAATTAAACATGGTATTAAAAAAATTTGAATTATAAAATAACTTATTCAATTTTAAGTATAATAAATGTAATAACTTATTTATAAAGTATATTTATTAAACGTGAAAGTTGCATAACATTACAGCTTTCTATTATCATAACATTGACAGCATACAAGCGTGTGATTCAGAGCAAAGGGTCAAAGAAAAAAGAAAAAATATATATTATAGGTCTTATTAAATAAATAAATATGTACCAGAAAAACTAGAAGCTATGTAATCATTGTATAAAAGAATACATTCTAGTCAAGATACTGCTTGGATGTAAGAGTATTGGAAGTAAGAGTATTTCTTGTCAAATGCAATTCTGTTTAGCTATGGAACTTGAGTGCAAATGTATCTCCTTGAAACAGAATATCTTTCTACAAATATATATATATAGAAAACTATAACACATTCTATTATATTACAGTTTGATGAGTGTTTTTGAAATGTTTCTTAGTCAGTAAGATCCCATTTATTAACCTGAATCATGGTCTTTAGCGTGATGGTTACATTTCCTTTGACGACTTCCCATTCTTGCCTCCTCTTTAGATTCCGACCTTCTTATATTTGTACCATTTTTCCAATAAGAAGATTTAGTTTGGCAGAATTTTACGAATAGTAGGGGAAATCTGAATATTTCAAAGCCATTTTAGCTTTATCATCAAACCTTTTAGCGTACTCCTTTTTGAGTAGCTTACTCCAACCACCAGAGTTGCCCTCCCTGCAATCAGAAATAAAGGAATTACATTGAATAAATAAAAAATCAATTCAAAAATTAAAATGAAGAATGAAAGACGTATGAGACATTAAAAATCTTATTTACATATAGTTCTAAAACAGTATATTTATAATTGCACTCTGTTGATAACTTATTTGATATTTTTCAATTAAATATAACCTGATTTGTTTATTTAGGACATTGCAAGCTAATTTAATGGTGTATATATGTGTACATACCTGCATACAGACACACACAACCACACACATTCATTTATATATATATACATGTAATATTTGCAAAAATTCTTGTACAAGGCGATTAGATCATATATGTGCCTAATAAGTATTTTAAAAGTCCTTGCTTTTACTATTGGAGTAAAGAAAGTAAAAATAAATAATGAAAGTTAATTTAAAGAAAATTAATATTTTAAACTTCTTAAATTTTATGAGAGGTAAGGGAAAAATATCAGACAGTCAGAAAATCAATGTCTATTTTTTTATGTTAGGAAGTCCTCTGAATCCNGGGGCCCATTAGTATTTTTAATTTGACTAATAGTGGCTACTTCTGAACGTTAACTTATAATTTAGGGCTCTGGTAAACCCCCCTCATAAGTGTTCAATTTGACGGTCTAACTTCTAAAAAAAAAATTTTTATCTATGAAAGAATCTGGGCTGAATTTCATTACTCTTATCTAAATACTATGTCTGCTATAATTATTATTATTGTAAATTATTTTTACTCTCACTTGACATTTCAGGTAATCCCCAGCTCCTAATGATCCGATTTAGCTTAATAACAAACAACAAAGTTTTTTTTTTTGCATTTTAAAGTGACATGCACGTTTGTATTAAAAAGAACAAATTGTGTCTGGCTAAATTAAAATTTAGGGTTCAGGAGAATCCTCACTTATAAGCTATCAATTTTGCTGTATATTTTCTAAAATATTTCTTTTATCATCCATTTTCTTTATTTTATCAATTTTTTATCATGCAATCCTCTTTCTTTTATTGATCTGATTTTGCTCAATAAAGAACTTAGCCTTTTATTTTGCATTCAAAATCTTAATGTTAAATTTTGATTGCTAATAAGAAAATATTTAACGGAGACCTGCAGTACATTTAAACACACTCACGTATATTGTAAATTATTCTTACAAGGATTTTTAATTATTATTACACATAGTGTGCTCGGTTCATTAAATGATAATTTCATGTATGTGTCAAACATTAAATGTTACATAATAATTTTATCGATTTTATAAGTAGTAAACATTCAAAATTTTAAATACGTTCGTGTGTATTTTCAGCCCATATGAAGAAGAAGTGGATTCTCGAAATATTGACCTAGACTAAATTATAGTACAAATTATTTGACCAAAATAAAATCTTCAATCTATAACTCACACAACATATATGTGTGTGTGTGTCGCATCTGATTCATCAGACCACTTACTTCTAGACCATGCAATATAAACTGTACAACTCTTTGTTGTTCTAAGGGATATTTGCATATTGAATTTCACTCTGCTCTGTCAAAGGGGGTGACCTGTTGAGAGAGTTCACTAATACAGTGGGAAACTCACACACAAGGGTGTGTCCCCACCCTTCCAGCTATTGTAATCCCTCCCTATCCAGCGATTTTCCAAGTTGCTCCACCCCCCAGGACACAGGGCGGGCCTGGAGAATGATGAGGTTGGAAAGCTTGCAAATGGAGAGCATACCATATCCTTCTTGTCCACAGTAAATTGTTATGTTACCTCTGGCCAAGCGAATTCCTAAGCATCGTTGTTGATACTCAAATAGGTCTCAATTTGAATAATTCAATTTTTCTGAAAATAAGTTGTGGATTAACACAACCATTAAGACAATAAAACTAACACTAGACAACTAATCACTTATTGGGTACATTATTCTCGTAATATACCAATGTTTTTTTGCTGCATTATTTCAGAATTTAATTTTGACTCAAAACCCTTGTTTCTGTTCAAAAACTGTGGTTTTGAAATGTATAAATCAGAAAAAAATATTCTCCTAAATAGCTGAAAAATGAGCTACTACTTAACATATTCTCTGATTAAGGAAATATATAAACAGACACACAGACATTTAGAGAGCTATTCAACTCTTAAAAAATCTGACTGAAGAAAATAACTGCCTCTCTCGAACTGATCTGAGAAGAATTTTATATTTGGAACAGTTCTATCTCAGCAAGGAAATCCTATCTCAATATCTGGGAGATTTCATTTTATCTTCAATATTTTAGAAGACAATGCAAAGTTTATCTTTTAAGAGTATTTGGGTAGGGGGTGGTTAAATTAATTGTAACTGTAAGTATTAATTAGCTTTCCAAAAGCAGAATTAGATGATTTCCTCAATAAAGTTTGGTACATTGATAACCAATGGGAGAAAACCAATAGCAGTCAGAGTTAAATCTAATAAAATCTACAAACGATGATAAGGAGTTCGCTTTGTTGACATAATTCCTGTAATTGACATTTTTATATATGAAGTGAACAATTTTTTTTTCCTCAACTATTTCGTTTTACAGTGAGATCACAAAAATAAAACAAATGATAAATTTTAGTTATCTCAAAAATGCTAAGTCATATTTTATATTATTAATCCTCAATTTGTGGTAAATTTAAATTAACTAAATTTAAGAACAGTTTATATTTTTCTAATAAAACAAAGAAACAGTAATAATTCATCAATTGTCGATTACTTTATGACTTTTTAATGTTAAAAAAAAGGATTAAAGATTGAAATCTAGGAAATGTACAAAATTTTTGTTTGGATAAAATAAAATCTTCATAACATTAGTTATTTATCCTATTTAACTTTTTTAAATTGAGAAAAATATACTTGACTTACGTTCAAAAATAGAAATTAATAGTTCTAATATATGTACCCTATCAAAAATTAAGTGTATGAAATGTACAGAATAATTTTTTTCTTAATAATAATAGTTCTAATAATACGCTTTATTGAGGATATTAAGAAATATTATTCGTGAATTGTTTGGATTAATATATAT
>KZ808111.1:228920-247767 GCA_000696205.2 Oncopeltus fasciatus | reverse complement strand
GTTATATATATATAGTAATCAAGAACAGGTGGGTTAGAGAGAGCAGCGCACAAACATAAAGAAAAAAATCACAAGGAGCAAAATTTTCGGGGATCTCTCGCTCTTCGTCAGTGAGGAGTGAAGAGAGTCTCTCTGAAGTGTCTCTTCACTGAAGAAGACTGTTTGTTAAGGGAGTCTCTCTTCACTCCTCACCGACGAAGAGCGAGAGATCCCCGAAAAATTTTACTCCTTGTGACTCCTCGTTGTGTGTACGCTGCACTCTCTATCCCACCTGTTCTTGATTACTACTTATCGCAGCCGCGAGGGGTTTTTATTTTCTATACACACTTTCTACATATTCATTTATTTAATATGTGAGTTATCGACAAGGTTATCAAATAGTTTATAGGTTATTGAGGATTCTGGTCAAATAATTTTTGTACCATTAATGTAGTCTAGACCAATACTTTGAGAATATATTTTCGCTTCTTCAGAGCTAAAATAGACTATATATTTATGTGCAGGTGTACAAGTCTTTGCCGTAACATTGAAGTCAATGTCAAAGACCAGTCAATGACTGGTAAGTACCAGTCTTGCCCTGAGGAAGAAAAAATTTTTTCTCGAAATTTTGGCCTAGACTTATTTTTTTTTTCAAAATTATTCAAATAAAATGCTCAATATGAGTGTGTGTGCTTATACATAAAATACACTTTTAAAGTTTAAAAATGTTACGATTAATCCAACATTTAGTCTTTCAGTGACCATGCCTGTATTTATAACGTCGCGTACAGGATGTAGATAATACCCTTCTTTTTTTTTTCTTTATTTATTTATTTCCCCCCCTCTTTTTTTTCTTTTTTTTTTATGAATAGAGATTTTTTAAATTCTGAATTCAGTATGTATTGTTGCGTTTTATTATATGTTTGTAAAGACCTTTATGTTAGTTATTAGAATATTTCTAATAATAAAAGATTTAAAAGTATCTAATTTTATTTTTATTTTTAAAACTCTTATTATAAAAACTATTTACCGCTTATATTACTTTGCTTTATTTACAAAAATTAACGAAAAGGTATAAATATTATTTGCTGAAAAAAAATAATCGTAAAGGTAACAAATAAGTGTATAAAACAAATATCGTCTTACTATTTTCTTGGCAATTACATGGGATACAAAATGGCTCCCTCGCAAGGTTAGTAAGTAAATTTTGTTACTTGGTCCATTTTCCTTCCATGAACTTCAAATAACGTTATTCGAAACGATGAAACAACTCAAAATAATTCGATTCATGAAATAACGAATGAAGAAACGATATTCATCTTTATTTTTTGAAGAACCACCTACTGCTGTGTCTTATTCTGATAAGAATTTCCTCTTAACAAACTCAGAAATATTGAAGTATGTATACTTTTTTTTTCCATCCTCTCTCTCTCTCAATTACTGAAACGCATGTTGTTTTTCGAATAAAATCCTCCGAAATATTTTTTTAACGAAATTTTTATTTGGAAGACTGTATTAAATTTATGAATTTATTCCGGCAACATATGGTAGAACAATACGATTGGCCATCTTCTTATTATTCTTGAAACTGAGTATGTTGAAAACAGTTTTTCAACTAGTAAACACTTTCTGTGGTTTTACTGCCGTTAATGTTTGTCATTGGCTTCCTTGTTGTCTTGAAGATACAAGACAATGTAATGTTTGGTTTCCTATTGTATAGAATAAGAGCAAGAAAATATTTAATATATTTTTTTTATATATAGAATCTATAAGTTAATATAACAATGGACTGGTTTTTGCTAGGTCAGAAATTTACGAAGGATTCTCAATTCTGTAGAAGCTCTTCAGCTACTTGGCAGCTCCTGTTCCAGTTGTCAGTTGCTTCATTTCTATTGGATCCTCCGATCTCTCTTACCATTGTTGTAACGATATTTGCCGATATATTTGATTGATGGAACGGACCCCTAGGCTGCTTTCAAACATGTATCTCAATGCTGCATGTATTTGCAATGCTTGGCATTAGAATTACAATGGGCAAATATTTATTCCCGAATTCGCACGGTTCTGTAGGTATGTACTAGATCCAGGACTTCCGCCCTTTGAATGCAAACAACATTTCATCGATCGGTACGAACTCCATTGTGTTCTATGGGTGTTTCACTTTATTTGTGAATGAATCG
This sequence comes from Oncopeltus fasciatus, assembly GCA_000696205.2. NCBI lineage: Eukaryota > Metazoa > Arthropoda > Insecta > Hemiptera > Lygaeidae > Oncopeltus > Oncopeltus fasciatus. Next base: position 245,608 of record KZ808111.1, on the reverse strand, counting down.
AGGAAACATCTTATAGCAGCTATAATAAACATAATAACAAAAATAATAATAAGATAATATAAATAAACATTTCTAGGCGAGCTATCAACGAATCTGAGACAATGCGTAATACTTAAAAATATTTTGTAACTCATTCCAGTCCTTAGTGTTTTCATGATGAATGTCAAGCATACTATTCCTCTTCTATCACTGATAACCAACCAACTTGTAGTATCACGTAAGTGGGTACTTTTCCAAATATGTTCCACGTAGTTACTTAAAAGAAACAAACATTTCGGTAATGTTCATTTAAATTAATTTCAATGAATAATCCGTTTTCAATCAAATCATATTTTAAATACATGGTAAAACTAGGTAATACTTTAATTTTATTTCATTTTTTCAGTTTTCCCTCATTCCATGACTGTATGTTTTACAATATTATAAAAAATTTTGATTCAAAATAATCTCCGCTGTAATTACCCAGTTCAAAAGAGATATGAACTTGTCCACTCAATTGCGTATCTTAAATTTCATTGTGTTTAATTTTTCTGTACCAATGACAGCCCCTTATAATTGGTCTGCTTCATCAAGTTCCTCTAGTAAAGCAGGAATATTTTCAATTTCCATATGATCATGAATTGAAGAAAGAAACCAAAGCTTAACGAAAAAGAAAGAAAAATGTTGTTAAAATCATGTACTTGCTTGGTGAAATTTCCAAAGAAATGATTGCAGTTAAGCAACTTGAACCAAAAAAAACAACAAAAAAAAACTTTTTTACAAAATCATTTGGATGGTAAAGCCAAGCGGACAAAGAAGGTTAGAGTGCTGTACATTCATGCACACCCTCTAGAAGAATAAAATTGTACTTTGAATTTATATTTTATTAGAGAGCTTAGTCAGGCATTCTGTCTTGGGAAATCAATCATCAGTCAGGATTTCGTTTTCGTAGTGCAGGAGACTCTCTCTCCCTCCCTTCATTCTCCTCATTGCCCTGATGAAGGCCTGAAATTTAGGCCGAAAAGTTAGCGAAAATAAAGAAACTTTGAGGTTGGTCGAAAAGGTAAGTTTCACTTAAAAGAATTTAACATAGAAAGATGTAGTAAATTAAAGATTCTTTTATATATTTTATACATATATATATATATATAATTTTATGTGTTAAACTGAAGACCATTAGAAGATTATGGTGGCAACTTCTTCTAAATTAATTGCTTTTGTAATAATCAGATTTTCTTCAGTTTTAATTCTTCTGTTCTCAATACCGAATACATTACCAAGCTCGACAGTCAACTATTTACCTCCAAATTTATCTTTTTTATTATTTTTATGTATTAGACTTATATTTTCGAACGAAACCACCTGATATCATTGCAATGTTGGTCATTTAAAAGCTAATTCTCTGAGTTTTAAAAGACTGAAATGCGAAGAAAAATATAAAAACAAGAAAAGTATATTTCGAGTTATTTGTCATGGAGGATAAAACAGAGAAATATAGGTGAAAATGTCTCCAGCTTATAGCAATATTAGGATTTTAACTCTTCATATAATCATCTCTGTATTTATTTTTCTAATCAAGACATTTCGATCACAATACGCGATATCCTTCCTGTTGTTTATTGACGGAAACGCATTGGAAATGTCGACACAATGATGTCGTCCTGAGACGGAAGCAGAAAGGGGGCGGTGGATGTACCGGACATCTGTCTTGAGAAGGATACATGTCCTACCCCGTAAGTACAGGGTTCCAGGACCAACCCTGTGGACGTGCAGGTCCTTCCTTAGTCGTGCCAGCCCGTGGACCCGAGTTCCAGAGAGTGTCAGCTCTGCGGTCTCCTGCTGACCCTACCCAGCCGAAAGGGAACCCACCTCCTCCCATAAACTACCTACCCTAAAACCACAGCCCTTCTCTGGATGTTTCATCCCTAACCACAATATTGTATACTTTCATATATATTATATACAAAGCTATTACTTATTGACCAGTTAATGTAATAAATTTTAATAATAATTTTTGCCGTCACTTTAAAATATTAATAATTATAATTCTTATTGAAATAAGTGAAAAAATAACAGAAATAATAAGATTATATCAAATTTAATTTGATTTGTTTATAAATAATATGAGTTTTCCATTTCTTACTTTATAGACGACCGCCTAGGAACTCAGAAAAGAGAATTGTAAAGCCGCATGTCTTCCTATCGTTTTTATAAGCTAAGCAATAAGTTGAGACCAATCTCTTGACAGCAGGTGCCCGTTGCTGAATGCCAATGACAGATTCGAAGGCGAGTTATAACTACCTATTTTCTTCGTTTCTCACCGACAGGAACCTTCCAGGAGTTCACGTCGCATATGTGTTTGTGTTCTCACAAGTTATTCCACTCATTGACGTTTTTCCCCACTGGAAAATTAACACTACTTTAGACCTTCAAGACGAGCCTGAGTTTAGATAAGATATGAGCTTTTGTGTCGCCTTTTATATCATATTGTCTTAAAGCCTACATAAAAATAAAATTGTATTATTTCAGCGCGGAAATTAAATAGGGGCTTACGGATTATAACAATTTCCTGAGTTTAATTACTATTGATTGGCGCTAGGTGAATCCTTTAGTCCCAATGGTTAATTACAAAAGCTTATTCCGGTCCTGGAAACTATACTATAATACAATACTAGATATAGCTAGACTACAATTAATCCTGAACTTACTTATAATTAAGGTGATGGAATTCACTTGTATAATAACATAAGTAAATATGTTATTTTTTAAGTGCACACTTTTGTGCACAGTAAAGCTATGGTTCAGAAATTAATCATTAGAGAAAAAGTTTTTTTTTTTTTGTACATAAACGGTATATACAGCATGAAAGACTTAATATAATTGGTTATACTTAGAAACAAGCCTTTTATTTTAGCTTATTTGAGGGTTATTTTTCGTTGATACAAATACATATATAATGGTTGGTGCAGAGATTATTTTGGAATAAAGAGTTCCAAATTATATTCTTTAGAAACAGCTTAATACATTCATATAAGCACATAACCAAGGTAGATAGGAGTAACCGTGTAGTCTGTTTAAGCAGTTTCCAATTCCTAAAATTTTTTCCCACATAAATTTTTCGAATCAAGCTAATAGGAAATCAGGCTCTAAGTACTGCGACCTAAATAAAAAAATTTATAAAATTCAGCCGTTTACGATAAATTTGCTGCACTGTTTCCGTCGGACGGTTATACACGGGTATTGAATAAATATATAATTGTAAATAATATTGATAATCTAATTTTTGGTTTTAGGTCAACTCAAACTTTCAATGATTTGGCAAGAAATGAAACTGAAATTTACTTTATAATAACATATTTTATTGTTAAAAGTACGATTACGATTAGGTAATCGCCTGCTAAATTTCTTCTTAGAATAGTGGATTTCAATTGAGAGTAATCTGCTTAAGAGTTATGCAATAACAGACAAATAAATGAAAATACATATTTATCAATACATTACATTGTCGACTGGGGAATTACATAGATTTTAGTATGTACATACAAGGTTATGGAAGTGATTGAACATGAAATGAATAGTGAATGAATTGCATGACAGATATATATCATTTTTTCGAACACGGGGAAAAGCGGAAGGGAGAAAAAGGAAGGATTAGGTTAAAACAGATAGATAATACAAAATCAGAGTCGACTGAACAGAAAATACATTCAAAGGGATAGTTTGAAGTTTTGATTCTCTTGACTGTGTTTCTGAAATTTACCACCCCTCCCCCCACCCTTTTGATCGAAGCATGGCTCTCATATGTCACACCTTTGCATTATCCCCGATCATAGGGGTGGTCTCGTTCTCAAATTTCCTAATTATTCCTCAAACTCGACCTATTTATATAAACATTTGTTTTTAACTAAACGTAGACTATAAAACCATTCAAATAACACAGTAATACACAATAAACATTTGCACTATTTATATAAAATAACTATTTTATTGTAACATTTTATCCCACTTACCAATCAATTTTATTTTATTATTGAAAACTCCTATGAAACCATTTGAATACCTGGAAAAATTACATTAGAAAATTTTCACTCTTTTCTAAACAAACATGTAACTATGTTTTCACCACAAAAGCCTGTCGAAGATTGCTCTTGAACCAATCGAGTTGGCACATCTTTAACTCATATTTAAAATAACTATTTAGTTACTTTTAATTAAAGTAATTCCTTTTTAATTTGGTTTAATTGCTTTAATTAAAATTTCTGTAATATTCTCCTATCAAGAGATAATATGGATAAATAGTTGTGGAATGAGAGGAGTGTGGTTATCTGGTGGTTAAAAGGTACTGAGCCAAAAATCCCAGGTTCAATGCACACAGCGAACAGTTGTTTGGGGTTTTTTTTTCTGTTTGCAATGACCAAGATGAATGTTGGTGTGCTCTTAAAAACACCCAGCCCTAATTACGTACCATTCTTTATTGAATAGGAAAAAATCAGGCAGCCAAGAATCAAAACATCCATAACATGCAATTCTCTTTTGAGCCTTTAGTTGTGAAAAGATAAGAGTGTTGCATCTGATTGAATTTTCAAGTTTCAGGTCTCTCATTTTTCAAACGTTGACTGTGTTATGTCAATATTATAAAAAGTATAAAGTTTCGTTCAGATACGCTCTAACCCCACCCTGCCATATCGGAGCCTAAGGGTGGCTGGTCAAGATCCCAGGTCGAGACAAAAGCAGCGCTTTTATTAAACTTTTCGCAGTAATTATTACTATCTGGTCATGGCTAGAGAAAAGAAACGCACTCATGGCTTCTCAACACAGAGACATAAATTTATCCCTCTTCACAACTCTGAATGGGTTCTGAGTTTTGAACCAGAAACGTTTCGAAGAGGCTAAAATGGTTTTGAGTCTCTACAAAACATCATAGGGGAAGAGATGAATACTGACAACATCTCTGCTCGACCAGCTCATTAAAAACTCCCATCTTTTTAAGAGAAATTTAAAAAAAAATTTCTTTTGATTTGTTTTATTTAACTAGACAAGCATGTTCGCTGTAGGCAATAAAACAATCTTGGCAGACATCACTGCCACCTTTAGTGGCAACATCAAAGGGACAAATGCACAGCACCACACATTCCAACTCAAAGAGGAGCGCTTTATTTTCAAATTTCCACCTCTTCCTCCTCGCTGATTATATAAGCTTAGGCCCAACTAAGCCTCGTAAGTGTACTCAAGTAAAAACTCCTATGCCTATGTTCCCGAAACCTCAAAAAACACCTTCACCATGAAGGTATACAAAATCTCACTGTTTCATGTCGAAAAACGAGTGGAGAAGTCCCACCCTCGTAGATAGATTATCCAATGTCACAAATACCAGAAATATGGCCAGACAAAAAGCTAGTTTGGTAACCGATGTGCCAAGTATGGAAGGACCCATAGCGAACGGGCCGTGTCTCTTAGCGCACAATTAGCACTTTTTGTGTACAACAGAACCACCCAGAAAATCATGAAGGCATCCGAGTCTAAAAGACTCTTAAGCAGTTGACTCAAAAACAAGACGAATATAAGCCCGAAAATCCCCATTTCACCCCGTCTAGACTAGTGGGATCCCGGGTGGGACTTTGTTATTCCCGAGCGACCCACTCAATACAAGAGCTGCCCAGACGAGAAGAACCTCAAAGCGCCAGTCTCTCATGGGCTTGAATGGCTTTCAAACCATGCTCCAGTCCTTTTGCTTCGAATTCCATGCTCACTCCTTTATGATCCTTCTACCTACACTAGTCCCTAAGATGACTTCATCTATTCTAAAATTAATCCTTTCCCCCGAGATCCCTCTCCATTCTCCTTTGATATACTAACGCCGTTCAAAAGATTATGTTAAAATAGTGGAAAAAGGCCATCCCCAGACTCTTTTTAAATTCTGCATGTCACTTTGAAATCCATCTTGACTTACGACCAAACTAAAGAAACAATTACAAACTTCAATCTGCTTCTTACATAGTACATATCTATGTAATACTAATCCATTTGCCCAATCCTTGATGTCTTACTCTAAACTTAACACCATTTAAACACCTTTACTCTTCGGCGACAAAAGAGAGGCGGAGGCCAGGCATTGCCTTCCAAACTGGAATTGGGGCCAATGAAAACTATCTCCCTGCCTGTGAATGTTTATTCTATTACATCCAAAATTATTTATTTTAGTAATTTCATTAAACTATAAGATGGTTTCAAACGTAAAATAATACATATTAATTATTAGACATAATCATAAATAAATGGGGTGCCGGGATAGCTCATGGGATCCGTTCGGGTCTCACAGTCCTGACGCCGCGGGTTCAAATCCCGCCCAGGTCAATCTTTTATTTATAAATACGAGCTCGTCCTGAGCCATGGGTGTTTAGAATAGGATGGCAAGCTGTAAATAGCCCCTTTCTCTATGAACCTAAGTGGTTGAATGGAAGGCTAACACTTAAAAAAAAAAAATAAAAAATCATAAATAATGAATAAATTAATAGAAACATATAGAATTTCTTCCCGCTGTTATATCAATTATTTTCAAGAGTGGGTATTTTAACTATTTATGGTTTCAAGTTATACTCACATTTGTTTTCGTGAAATTTTTATGTCTTAAACTTGGTGAATTTCACTGTGCATATTTTAGTTGCTACGGCAATTTATAATAGGCTTTCGAAGGCAAAGTTTCTTACCTTATTTTTCTTTCACCACCCTTGTTACTCTCATTTCTAATAGCACACATAAATATTTCCTTTTTTATCAAACAAAAGTCTGTTTGTTGTGGCATTTTGTCTTTCATTAAATTGTTACATTTCTTAATTTCGGTTGAAAATAAATATTTATATAATTTTAAAGCCACATACTGATTTACTTCTAGGCCGCAAACTTACAAGCTTATAATATACATATATATACATGTTAGAGATCATAGTCTAATAGGTAGATATCAATTTTAGTACCTACCATTTTTATGTCTGGGAAGTAGGGACGAATAGATTATGTTATAAATAAATTTTATTTAAAAAAATATTTCTTGAGAATAACCTCAAAACCTACAATCCTTCCAGATTTACCAAAGAAAATAGACGAAGTATGTAGTGGGCATCTTTATTAAGCCATCGGGTTGGTATCACACCATATATTTGTGATTTGGTACTGTATTACACCATATAACTGTTATTATGACAGTTTATAAATTCATTAAGTTCGATTAATTAAATAAAACAACGTTTCAGATGATGGTCATATTTTACTTTTCTCTTCTTCAAGGAAAAATAAAAATAGCATATGTCTTAATGAAGAAATGGAGCAAAAATATATATTTTATGGTAAACCTTATAATATATTTCACTTCCTGCAAAACTCTCGGCAACATTAGGTCAAAAATTATTTTAACGTATAAAGAAAATCAAAAATTCATTCTTCTTCGAATGTTTATTTTCAATATAGGAAGGAATAAAGGTTTAAAACTATTAAAATTAATTTTAAAAAGTATAATGTTAGAAGTTGAAAAGACATAAAAAATCAAAGAATTAATTAGTGTGAGTTAGTACCCCTCTGAGGGTAATAACTCACCAGAAGAACCACCAAGGCACTAGTAAATGAGGAAGTTAGATCTTTGAGGACATATTTACTAAACACTAACTAAACAGTTGAGCGAGAGCGGCAGAAAGAGAGAATGTATAGTGAGAGATAAGAGCCGCTCGATAGCACTGGGAAGTCTTTCGGAACCGAGTGAAGTTGTGCAAGTATAAAGTTCTCTCCTTCGTTAGAAGTCAGGAAGCCCCCCACCCCACCCCGTTACAAAACTGTCAACAAGTGACAACCGAAAGTTTCATTCAGGAACAGACATTTTCATATTGTAAACTACATTTTAGCCTTTAAAATGAGCACTGAACATTGAGTTCATTATTGGTTTTATTCTGTATTCTTCAGTGAATATCATAGAAGTATTTTTTTTTTTGGAAATATAAAAGATAATTATGTTTTTTGTCTTCTTCTCAAGCAGCTTCGAGAATTAGGGATATTTTTAGTCCCTGAAATATGCAAAACTCTTTTGCGAATATACTGTCACTGTATGCTTATTCATTTTGGCTACTTAGGACAGAAGATCAGAGAGTCTATAACACAATAGAATGGTTATTCACCGACAAGAGAATAACTCATTGAAATATATTCAATGAATTAAAAAAAAAAAGGTTTCGGTAGTGACAAAGATAAAGAATAATGGTCAAATGTATATTTTATTTATTAGCTGGAAGAATTTCTCGGGATTCGGTCAAGATTTAAACAAAAAAAAAAAAAACAATTTTAAAAAATGTGAATTTCTTAATATCTGCCGATACTTTGGCCTACATTGTAAGCCATTTTTAGTGATATCATGAAGGTGAAAGGGGACATCATGTCACCTGAATACTCTCGCCTTCATGATAGGTAGGTGTAGTGAACTTTTTTTTTATATATTATTCTTGTTTTCCGACACATCATATCAAATTACTTAAGATTACGTTAAGTTTATGCAATAATAAGGTGAGTCATATACTTTTTTTTGTTTTTCTTATGTATTCTTATGACATTGTATATTATCAGCCCTGAAAATGGCTTAAAATGTACGCCGAAAAGCCGGCAAGTAATAAAAAACACACTTTTTTTAAATTGTTTTTTTTTTAAACCATAACCGAACCCCGACAAATTATCTAATAATATTCTTCGCGATCAAAAAATTCTCCATCATGATTTTATTTTAACTTAGGTTACTTATCAGAGTGTCAAGGCAAATAGTTTTACAAAAATATATAGTTTCACGTAAAACAGCTAATTGTATTCCACATCATTAACGTGATCGAAAATTGACAAAATTAAAATTAACTTTGAAGAATTTTTTCTAAATTTTTCAGTCTAACTTCGGAAAAAATCTGTGTTGTTTTATTGCTATAAATTAAAGATTACATCTAATGCAAATTATTTTAACGCTCACATGATCTTAGAGTTATTCAGCCTCTCCTATTTGCCTCAATAAAAAACTCAGATCTTCCTTTCTTTATCATCCGTTGCAGTACGTAAAAGGCATTAATGACCCTAGTGGTTGGGATGCCATTAAAAAAAAAACTCAGGCTTTTTTGTTTTAACTAGAAATTGCATGGCGAAAATCATTAAGTAAAACAACTAAGGGTGTCTCTTTAAACGTTAAATCGAAATTTTCAGGTCATATAAACTTGCACTTCTAAATTTAAATTTCACAATTTAACTCCGAAAAGAAGTGTTTCATCATAAACGAGCCTGTATTGTTTCTTCACCTTCAACTAAATATTACTCTTGCTAAACAACAAAAAATTATTTTACTCCAACATTCATTTTTCGATTAAAATACTTAATGCCAAATTTAAAAAAAAAATTGAATTGTGGCTTCTAAATCATTATATTAAATTATAGCTTACAATACAAATGTTGAAATTTTCTTTTGTGACTCTTTTTTTCTTTTTTACTAATAAAATAATATAGGTTGAGTTTTTCTGTTTTAAGCTGAATATCACGCTTGCTGTTGGGTGAAAAAAAAAAAAACCTCTTTTACTCACACTTGATATTGGAGGTGATATCCACTCTATTTTTTTTTCTGTTTTTGCTTAATAACGACCTCTACCTTCGCATACTGAAATTCATTAAGTCAAACTGAAAGCTGTGGCTTGTAGACTTTTGTTTTACAAACACACACAAACACACACACACACACACACACAGTAGGTAGGGTTGTGGGAAACATCAAAAATGCTTTTTCTAAAATCTTCATGCGAACAAATCTGCTACCTTTTTTTCGGAACTAACTCAAAATCATAGTACAAAATTAATTAATAACAAAATTACATGATAAATGTAAACCTCAGGTTTTTGAGAAAAGTAAACAAAGTGAATAACATCTATCCCGAAATTCTTAAATTCAATTAAATTTTTTTACCCCATTAGATGTGTATTTAACAAGAAACACTTTTTCTACAATCTTCTATGTCTATTTGATAAGAACTTGGTTATAATATTTAATAATTGATATTTTTTTTCATGAAATTATCATGATCATGGTACTTAACAGAATGAAGTGAAAAAAAAAAAAAAAAAAACGGTACACAGTTGTAGCACAAACAAAATGTTTAGTTAAATATGTTCGTATTAAAAGTAAATGACTTTTGGACCTAAACATTGGTCAAAGTTAAGGTCAATACGGCTGGCCCTTGAATGTTCGGGAGGAACATTGCGGGAATTGGTTAACATACTTACGTTCGTATTGTTACGAACACACAGAAGACAGAGAGAAGGCCCTTTACCAGTCGGCACCGCCCTGGATATTAAGTTTTGGGTCTCCGTAACAAAAGCATTATAATCTCAAGCCTTACCGGGATAAAAGTCATTTCGATACAGCCAAGTAATTTTCTCATTGTCTATAATTTATAAATTGCTTATTAGTATTCTCATTTCTACATTGTAAATAATAATAATATTTAACTAGATAAATATGAAAGAAATGTTTTAGACCACTCTCCTAAATGATCTGAGAGTAAGTAAATATTCTCCTGATAATGTTGCCTACAATAACATCCCTATACCTCTCTCTGACTCAGTCCGTTACCTTGTGTTCCACCTTGACTCACGACTCAACTGGAATGAACATACTAAAATCAAGCGACAAGAACTCAACAGACGCCAAGGACTCTTATACATCCATATAAATAGGCGCTCACACCTCACATTAGAAAAAAAACTGACTATCTACAAGCCTTCCAATATCCAATGAATACAATCCTTCAGTCCAAAATGCTCAGAATAAATGCAAACGCTACATATTATGTGTCCAACTCTACCCTTCATCACGACTTTAATATTCCTGTTGTCAAAGACCTTATCTCCACCCGCTTCAAGCTCTTCCATAGCAAACTCCAATTTCACCCTAATCTCTGTCGTCGACTCCAATACTTTAAACCCTCCCCGACGACTAAAACGAAGATGACCTCACGACCTCTTGGACCTTGAATTATTATTGTGATTATCCTAAAAATATTGGGAATGGGGTCAAAGGGTCGCTTCTCTCTACAAAGTGACATTTAATAAAAATTATTTATTTTTATCTTATAGTTGCATAAAAATAAAATATAAAAAAGACCATTCCCGAATCCAAGCCACTTGATACAGAAGGACTATGAATTTATAGAAATAAAATTGGTGAACTAATAAGTATCTAATTCGCACTCTAGATTCTAATTCTAAGTTCTGACTACCGTCCTTTTAAAGTATGTATGTATTTGCGTTGTCCCCTTAGTTCCACAAACTAAAGTTTCATTTAGGAACTAAGGCTCAGTTCTTCTAGAAATAAATAACAGGAACGGCCTGTTTGATGTTGACTATAACTTTTTTTTTTATAACCTTTGTTTATAAATTACATTCTGTTAAAAATAAATAAAAACATTGGGTAATTTGATAACAATGAATTACAGAAAATAAGTGACTTTAATGAGAGTCACATAAGGAGAGGAGGTGACCAGTGACACCACTCTCAAATTATATACAGACTATGTCCCCAGGAGGTCACGGGACCATCTTCGTCTGAGCTGACGGGGAGGGTTGTAGGGGTTGGAGTTGGAAGACAAGGTATGTGCTAGTAGATTAGGATGGAATGGCAGGTTACTCTGAAAAAGGATGAAGCGGGAAAAAATTAGTTCCTGAACAAAAGGAATACTAAAATCGTGGTGAAGAGAGGAATTGGATACGTAATAGGGAGCATTTGCAATTACTCGGAGGGTTTTGGATTGAAAGGACTGGATTCTTTGGATGTTGGAAGGCTTGGCGGCACCCCAGATTTCTACTCCGTAAGTCTACAACATATTGAAATACGAATTGTGAATGTAGCTCTTTGTCCCCACAGACGATAACATGATGACCTAATTATTCCAAGAGAGTTATATTTTTTAACGAGCTTTTATATTCTTCTGAGAATGGATTGGTGACTGAGGGGATCCATTTTGAGGTCATTAAAATTCGCAGAATACACAAAAGACTTTAGAGGAAAAAATTGACCGCCACATCTTCCAGAAGTCAATTACTGTAAAAAATAATATTTGAGTTCCCACTCCTTTGATACAGTAATCAAAAACATAACTCTCATTTATGCTTATCGTGCTTTAATTATCACTAGTCTAGTGAATAATTGCTTAAAATAAAAAGCTTTGTGGTAAAAATAAAAGTGATTCCCATGACTCAAATAAAGCCTGGAACAAGTTAATTGTGAATTTTCATGCCTCAGTTTTTATAGAATTTGTACAAAATATAAAATTTAGAAAACCACTGAGACAAAATAATGCAAATATGCATTCTAAGTAGCAACTCAATACATCCCGAAAATATTGAAAAAAATAAAAATTATCTAGAATCTAATCCTCCCTTACAAAGGGTTTAATGGGAATACAGGAAGAGGTAATTCGGAGATACTTAGATGACCATCAAACTTCATGGGGAGAGTATGATCGGTCTTGGAATTTGAATAAATAAAAACTAATTTCTGAGCAAAAAAAAAAAAAAAGCAAATGTGTAGGCCTAAATTTCCAGCCTTTTTCAGGGCAATGGGGGGTAATGGAGAGAGAGTCTCCTACTTTAGGGTTACTATATCATGACTAAATCATTAAGAAGTGGTAGTTTTATTATTTATTATTATTATTAATTTATTCTGGATTGATTGGTCAGGGCTTATTTGACATGGCCACAATATAATGGACATACTGAAAGGAATTTTTATAAGTTAATGCACATGTGCAACATAGAAGGCGTAAGTCAGTTATTTACTGAAAACATATTTGCGTTTATTAACATATATAAATTAATAAATAGGGTTTGATTTTTTAACAAGGAAAAAAAGGATTAAAACTACCTATTAATTAATTTTTCTTAATAGGTAGTTTTAATATACTTTATTTGTACGTATCCTCATTCTGTAAATGTATGATATGTTACGTTTAAAAAGTTAAATTCCACAGAATATATCCCTCTAAAGGTAGTTTATTCATCGATTCAGTCAAACGTTTTTTATTGCTTGAAAATTGATGTGATTCCCGAGAACAATATTTGTCGTACATTACTTGTTTACTCTCGTAAAAAAAAAATTAAGGAAAAGCCTGGGGAAAAATATTATTTTTATGATGATAACTGCTTAATTAAATACCTGTTCCAGAACTGTTTCTTTAATTTTACCATGGGTAACTTATATTTATATGATTAACTCCATTCAATATTAATTTTTTTTAGAAAATTGTTTAAAGAACCGTTGGTATTCTTCACAAAATGTAGGTAGATCAACACATTTCATGATGCTCTGGAACAAACATGAAACAGATTTAAACCTTTTTCTTAAATTTGGATATCAAAAGAAGAAATAAGTTTAATGGATCAAAATAATTAGTCAGTCACTGTTAAATAAAAACAGATATTATTGAAACGATCGGTTACAGATATTAAGAAGTTCTTAATTAATAAACAAAATTTGCAAAAAATTAGAGTCTATTACTAGGCCCTCGTCAGAAAGATTCCTGGCTCTGAGGATGAGACATTGAGTCTCGAATGTGCTCAGCTTTAATAAATTAATATCATTATCACCGAGGGAAATTAAACAGTTTTTTTATTCTTTATAATTGTATAGCTTCGTTCCAGTTCATTAAAAATAAATAAATAAAATATAAAGCAAACAATTTTCAGGTAAACTTCTCAAACTTTAGCCTAGATTGATACTAAGGAAGGTGATGCTGACAGTTTCATGGGATTGGAAAGGAATCGTTCATCCTGAGCTGTTCGAAACATGTAAAAAACGACTTCTCTTCCATCACGAAGCGATTGAATCAGGTAGCTTAGAGATCAAGTAAATAATCTAAAAAGTTATTTCTACCACCAATGAATATAGAACTATCATATCTTCTATTATCCGTCTTCATTGGTTTCTGCAAACCATCTTCTGTTGGCGAGAACATTGAGGACATTTTCCATCTTCTGGCCGAATACATGCGTACACTGTCACTGTCTGTATTCAACTGCGTTTGTATTCTGTGGGTTAGTCGGATGCGTCAGGTATAGCTGTAACGGTCGCTTTGTCGGCGATAAGGTCTGTCACTGTTATAAGGGTCAGAGTCCAATATTCCAGGTATTGGTTGGGGCAGGAATTAGTTGTAATCTCCTTTGTTGACGTGTTCTAAGTGTTCTGAAAGTTTTTTATAAATGTGTTTGTGTGTTGATAGCTTAGGGGATCCGTTCGGGTCTCTCATTTTTGGCGATTTGGCTTCAAATCCCGCCCAGGGCGAGCTTTTCTTTATAAACAAAAGCTTGTCCTGAGCCATGGATATTTAGAATGGGGTAAAAAACTGCAACTAGCCCATACCCCCATGTAGTTGAAAAGTAGACCAACTGTAACCCAGAAAAAAAAAAAAAAAAAAAAAAAAAAAAAAAAAAAAAAANAAAAAAAAAAAAAAAAAAAAAAAAAAAAAAAAAAAAGAAAAAAAAAAAAAAAAGGAAGCGATTCAAATTAACGTCCAGAACATAGCGATAAGGAGGAAGATGTTGTCTAGACTAACTAAATATTTTTAGTGACTCAAATTAAGAGAACCTTCCTTGGAAAATTTCATGCAGATTTTTGCATATGTGCCTTGAGCATATTACCTAATAATTTCACGATTCCTTAAGGATTCTCCTCGTGCGGAATAAGAAAAATGTGTAGAGGAAGGGGACGTCCTGGGCTTAAGTCCATGGGAAAGAGCAGCTGAGGGGAGGACCCTCTCCCTATCCGGAGCCTTTTCATTCACTCTTAATGGAGTTTCCAAAACTGAGCAAACTTAGACGAGGCGAAGGAACCGGCCACTTGCCCGGAGGACAAAGACCGACCCCTTCCAGCTGGTAAGAACAGCTGGAATACATTATCTTAGCATATACACAATGCCCTTCCGATAATAATGAACTTAATGAATTTAAAAATGATCAAACTCCATTTCTGGATCCAAAGTTCGGGTTTTAGGCAGAGTAGGGTGTGATTGATGAGTGCATCTTTGTTAAAAGTGTTTTGGAAATGCAATCCTAGTTTAGTCTATGCACATTCCGGTTAATTTAAAAATCAATGTTTTAAATTCAACAATTATTTAACCACAACGGTACATGCTAATTCTCTGGGAATGGTAAGTTTTAAATCAATACTAATTCTAAATCCTTTACTAAATGGCCACCTCTTTACCTAATTCAAATGCTTCAAACAGTTGTTTTTTGTTTTTTTTTTGGTTTGTTTGTTTCTTATGTTTTTGTACCAGTCGGTTATTTAAGCTAATAGTTAACACCCATTGTAATCAATTTTTTATGGAGTAGCCCGATTTGATTTTTTTTATTTATGGTTTGGCTAACCATTAAGTTCACCTTTGAATAAAATTGATTTCACCGTTCTAATACTGTGTGTCAATTCCGAAAGTGTTTTGCATTTTTTTTTTTTTTTTTTTTTTTTTTTTTTTTTTTTTTTACAAATGTATAACTGAAACACACATATGGCTCTTTAGGAATGAGTCTATATTGCTTCCATTTTTAGTGTCTCATAAAAGTTTCTATTTATTAGCTAGACGCTTTAGTATACAATAAAGCTAAGGTACAGAGATATATAAATATATAACAATATCATTTTCTGACAAAACATAAGTAATTGAATAATTAAATATAAAGTGAAAATAGGTCAGGTAGTGATACCGGTATCTTATGTTTTAGGTTTTATATATGTCTGTTCACTTTGTCCACAGTTTATCCCCACCCTGAATATTGGCTTACCTATTTAAATGTATTTTCCAAAATATCATGCACAATATCAATAATATTTCAAAAAAATATCGGAGGGACACAACCCTTTTCACTTTTTTTTTTTTTATTTAAAAAACTATATATACAGTCTTTTAAATACAGTCAGAGCTTTCTTAATTTTTTAGCGGAATTTCAGTTGTCTGTTAATATCTTTGGTAGTCAATCCAGAAATCTTCTTTTTTTTTTTTTTTTTTTTTTTTTTTAAGTCTGCTACTTTTCTTCCGTGTCACATTTTCATTCCATTCTCTTCGTGTCCGTACAAGAAGAACAAGGTATCTTGACTATATATGGACGTATCTGCGATGTAACTCCTCTTAGTTGCATTAATATATTTCTTCTTTAAAAAGGGTTTTTGTGATCATATTGATTAATATAACCGTTAGAAAATTACGTGCAGATACAATATTATTCATTTTGTTCTTTTTTTCAATCCTCCTCACCCGAATTCAACCGAAAACAGATTAGGACATCGACTTGTAATAAAACTTAAATATTGAATTAGGTTTCAATATTTAAAAAATAATGAAACCCGCCCTTTTCCTCGAGATTATATTCTTTAATATCTTTCTTCATGCGGTTCTTTTCTTTAAGTTTTAAAATCTGAATCTAACAAAATTACACATTACACCTATTTTGTTCTATAATTATTTTTAAAAAATAAAATAATGACTAAGATAATAATAATTTAAATGAAGGTCATCCTCTAAGGTCTTTTTACCCTTGACCGATTTTAGTCATTTATGATATTATCTCATGAATTGAAAAAATAAGCTTTAATACTAGATTTGGCTCCACTCTTTTTTTTATGATAGAGCATGTAAATAAATAAATATATATATATATAT